>CM035793.1:46188338-46190838 GCA_020466265.1 Siphamia tubifer | reverse complement strand
CTGTGACAGAAGTGATCATGTGATCATGTGATGTATAATAACAGAAAAAGTGTTTCCATTGTGCTTTTGCGATATATTAGAAAATGGAAACATTTTAAAAACCATCACATGAAAGTATAAAAACATTTGATCAATATTTGAGTGTTTTTTATTCAAGTGTTTCCATCAGCAGTTTTTATATCAATATTTATATTTTGTGAATTTTCCAAAGGTAATGGAAACACAGCTGGAGTAAACAGACAAATTTAAAATAAAACACGACACTTTCTATTATTTAATGCATAATAAAAAATAAAGAATGAATTCCATTTTTTCTTCCGTCTTCAGTCGTCAGCTGCGTCTTCAGGGAAGTCTGTTGTCGACGGAACAAACCTGGAACTACAAGAAGTAAACGCTCGTCTACGAGAGAGGCTGGCCCGCATGGTACTGTACCCCAAAAATTAAATAAATTATATATTAATGCTTTTGATTGATTAAAATATTTAATCACAATAATTATTTGCATAAAGGCAATAGTTAACTCGAGATTAATCGCAGTTTAATCACATTTTTGTGTCATTGAAATTCATTGTAATATTTTTATCAATGTAGAAAAACCAATAGGCTTGTTTTGTACAAATGTTTATTGTTTTTTTTTTTTTATTAAAAGCAAAATAGTTGTTTTATAGACACTAACATCTGCTAAAAGAAATGACAAAACAAACCTAAGAAGGAATAATAATAATAATAATAATGATGATGATGATGATGATGATGATGCTCCTGTAAATATGCTGATACATGTTTTACCTTCTTTAACATGAAGTCATCCTGTGGTGTCAAATAATATGAATGACAAAATGATTGGGAACTCTATTCAGCATTAAAAAAATAAATAGTTAATCATGATTAACTTGATTAATTGTGACAGCCCCAATATATATATATATATATATATATATATATGTGTGTGTGTGTGTGTGTGTGTGTGTGTGTGTGTGTATTTAAGCACATATAGAGATGAAGATAGTTGTTTAAAATGTTTTTAAAAATGTTGGAATTCAAACTTTTTGCTGTATCTGATCACTTGCACCTACCTCATTGCACTACTGTACATACTGTTAATTATATCATAATCACTGTAATAATACATTGTATCATTGTCAATAACCTGTCTATAGTCTGTACATACCTTCCTCAATAATCTATAATATTATAGTTACTCATACTGTAACATAGTCATAGCCTGTTATAGTTTGTACATACCTGCATCCATACTTATTTATATCATCTCATTTTAGCACCTCCTACATATACTGTGTATATTTACAATGTCTATATTATTTATTCACTGCTATGCACTTCTGGTTGGATGCTAACTGCATTTCGTTGCTCTGTACTTGTGACATGTGCAATGACAATAAAGTTGAATCTAATCTATTGTAATGTTTAGGTCAAAATATACTCTGCTTCACAACGAGTTTAAACAAATAACATTTACAGCAAAACAATGAGACAGAACAAATTAAACTGGTTCAGTTTGACATTTACAGAAAAAAAAACTGCATTGGAAACTGGTTTTAATAAAGTACATGAACATATAAAACATATATTTTAGCCGAATAATCCCATTAAAGTTCTCTGTGGGGACATGACTGTGTCCAAAGAAAATTAAACTTGTTAAAATTGTTAATATTCTGCTTATTCGCATCGTTTGAAAAGTTTGTTTTTTTCCTTTTTTACTTTGGAGTTTTATTTATGATTATTATGTCATTATTTCAATGTTTCATCTTCACTTCAGACCAAACTCAGCTGAACGTGTTCCCTGAACTAACACCATTTAAACTCTTTAATTAAAACTAAACCTAACAGACTTTTGTTCGTCCGTCTCCAGACCAGGCTTCACTCCAGCGCTCCACGCAGCTCAGACGCCGAGGAGGCGATGGAGGCTCTGGAGGACGAGAACCGGGCCCTGAAGACTCAGCTGGAGGAGGTGAAGCGAGGAGCGAGTCGGGTGAGCAAAGAGAGAGACGAGCTGAGCAGACGATTGGACGAGAGAGACCTGGAGAGAGAGGCTCTGCGGCGAGGGAAGAGCGACCTGGAGGAGCAGAAGAGGCTCCTGGACCGAGCTCTGGAGAAGATGAACAAAGAGGTGGGACTGGACTGGACTGGACTGGACTGGACTGGACTGGACTCATCTGGACTGGACTGGACTGGACTGGACTGGACTCATCTGGACTGGACTCATCTGGACTGGACTGGACTCATCTGGACTGGACTGGACTCATCTGGACTGGACTGGACTCATCTGGAATGGACTAATCTGGACTGGACTCATCTGGACTGGACTGGACTGGACTCATCTGGACTGGACTGGACTGGACTGGAATAATCACTCACTCACAGACACACACTCACACACACACACACACTCACACTCACACTCACACACACACTCACAGACACACACACACACACACACACACACACACTCACTCACACACTCACACACTCACTCACA
>CM035793.1:46178338-46180838 GCA_020466265.1 Siphamia tubifer | reverse complement strand
TGGTCCCAAGCAGTTTAGATTTGTTCTTTTTTTTTTTTTTTTTTTAACTCAGTTTCCTTTTGACACATGTTCCATGAACAAAACTCAGTAAAGACACTGTAAAAAAAAAAAGAAGAAAAGAGGAGGATAGTTGAATTTTTCTGAATATTTCCACTAAACCATCCATTCAGAAGACATCAGAGATAATAATAATCATCATCTCTGCAGAAGACTGATAATGTGATGAAAGAGGGAAACATCTAAAACATGGAGGACACTGTCCCAGGACTGGAGTTTGACCCCCCCCTGCTTTAACAGGCTGAGCCTTATGTTTGACACCTGTGCCACAGACCATCCTCCCACTAGGTGTCAGTCTATAGTAATGAGATGGACATGTTTTTATTACTGACTTACTTATTACTTACTTATTTATATATGGATTACTCCTGGTAGTGATTAGTGACTGGGAATTTAGACTTTTTACCTGATAACTTTTACTTTTTATCTCATGATTTTGACTTCACTTAATGCACCTTATATATGAAAAACCTTCATAATAAACATTCATCGACAGTCTTTAAGGTGGACTGGACTATAAGGTTATAGTCCAGTCCACCTTATAGTCTAGCCCACCTTATAGTCCAGTCCACCTTATAGTCCAGTCCACCTTATAGTCTAGTCCACCTTATAGTCCAGTCCCACCTTATAGTCCAGTCCACCTTATAGTCCAGTCCACCTTATAGTCTAGCCCACCTTATAGTCCAGTCCACCTTATAGTCCAGTCCACCTTATAGTCCAGTCCACCTTATAGTCTAGTCCACCTTATAGTCCAGTCCACCTTATAGTCCCAGTTCACCTTATAATCCAGTCCACCTTATAGTCCAGTCCACATCATAGTCCTGTTCACCTTATAGTACAGTCCACCTTATAGTCCAGTTCTCCTTATAGTCCAGTCCACCTTATAGTCCAGCAGGGTCCTAAATGGACATAGGTAAGGACACAGTAATGGTCTTTAGTGTCTTTGTGTTTAGTTTTTCTAGTACTTTAACAGTTACTGAACAAACACTGACTATTTTATCTAAAACAACAGACATTTGAGATGAAATATTTTATTACATGATAAATAATTATTTGAATGTTGAAAAAACACAATAACAAAATGCAGTTCCTGTCTTTTTTACTTTGTAGGACAGAATAAAACACTGGTTTCCTTTAACAATAATAAGCGCTTTGCTCTGTTTCAGACGGAAGGTTCCGACACATCGCACAACTCTGGGTTCAACGTTAAGCTCCGAGGATGAGGACGGTTTCTATGACACCAACCTCACCTCCATCCTGAATGAAAGCCACCTACAGACCTCCAACTGCTGAAGGAAGTGAAGGCAAGAGGAGAGACAAAAAAAAAATCTATAAAAAGATGTGTGTGTGTGTGCGGTGCAGAACTTGTCATAGAAAAGGTTCTCAGGGCATCACAGACTCGCTCGTACAAAGACGGCGGTTGCCATGCAGTTCAGCCTGGCCTCGCAGTTGCTCTCCACTTTATTTTTAGTGCAGCGAGCAGTTGTCAGGATAATACCATTGCATTTTGTAGCCTTCAGCTGTGTGATTATTATCGTTACTTCACCGCTCTTCATATCTGCTGTTCTTTTTAATGAGAAGAAATACAGTTCAATTACACACTATTACTGCGTCTCATATACCTTCAGCTGTAACATGAAGCCTTTTTAACTTGTGCATTCTATTATATTAACAGTACAAACGTAGAGCTAACAGTACTGAGGCATGGTTTACAGTAGCGTGGTGTTGTTATATTTTACTAGTTTAGCTCCAATCATGCCCAGACCTGCAACTCCATACCACTTTTAAACCAAAAAAAGCAGCTATTTTTCTTATTTCTGTACTGGCTTTCGCATGAAAAATCCCATCTGTCAGTGTTTTTAGCAGCTGTGTCTATCCGTGTATCATTCATTCATTCGTTTTTTTTCTAAATAAAAACGAATGATCGAATGATACACAGATTTGTGTGTGTATTAAAATCAATGTTTTGTTATGTTTATTGCCGTTGAATGTGATAATGATGAGCCATTGAAGGCTGAGCCTGTATTTTTTACACTGTATTAGCTGGATAAGACAATCAAATATTGGTGTAGTAGCACTGTGTTTCCTTGGAGCTCAATCATTTCCTTATACATTTTCTACTTTCATGAGTGTGCGTCTGATTATGGCTGAAAGTGTCTGTTCATATTTAGCTTGGTTCATGTGCATGTCCCACTGAAATGCCTTAAAAATGAGTTCAGTGCACATTTGTGGTATTTACTGCATGTTTTCTGTTAAAACTGTTGCTGTAACGTCTTATTAGTCACACAGACGTGAAAAAAAACCATTCGACCACCCAAAGTCATCAAAAACAAGTGGTGTCCGGCACAACAAACCCCGCCCCCTGAAAATGTTTTAGCTCCTAATGGACATCTGCTTCTAGAAATGTGTGGGTTTGACCTTTTAAGGTCACTCAAGGTCAAAG
>CM035793.1:46170838-46173338 GCA_020466265.1 Siphamia tubifer | reverse complement strand
TACCGGACGTCAGAAATGTTATCAACTTTTCACAGGTCAGTCACTTTTATTTAAGTGTTCATAAGCCAATTAGTCTGCATGTTAGCATTAGCATTAGCATTAGCAAACAGAAAAGTACTGACACAAATAGAAAGTCTGTTGCTATAAATCAGTGTTTATCAGTGTACAATAGTGAAAATTTTGTTTATTTCTGTCAACTTTTCACTGGTCAATCACTTTTATTAAAGTCTTCATAAGCCAATCAGTCTATATGTTAGCATTAGCATTAGCAACAGAAAAGTACAGGTGCAAATAGGAAGTGTATTACTACAGTATATATTAATGTTTATCAGTGTACAATAGTGGAAAATTGTTTTGTTTCTGTCAACTTTTTCAAAAGTCGGCCACTTTTATTCAAGTGTTGTTAAGCCAATTAGTCTATATGTTAGCATTAGTGTTAGCATTAGCAAACAGAAAAGTACTGACACAAATAGAAAGTCTGTTGCTATAAATCAGTGTTTATCAGTGGAGTGGATTTTTTTTGTTTTTCTGTCAATTTTTCACAGGTCAGTTACTTTTATTTAATTGTTTTGTTTATGTGACTAGTCTTTATCAGAGGTTGTAAAAGTACTTTTGTACATAAGTAGAAGTACAGTTACTTGTGTGAAAAAAAAATACTCTGGTAAAAGTAAAAGTATTGATTCAACTCCTTCACTGAAGTAAAAGTAAAAAAATAAAGTACAACTTCTGAATTTTTTGGCCATCTATGAAATCTGACAAGTTTTAAGTGTCCAAAAACAAAACATTTAAAAGTGAGGGTGATTTCTAAATAATGTATTTATTTTTGAGCCATTCGTAGTAATATTGTGCATCACAAGGATGAAAGTTTCAGAGTGTTTCTGTATTTAAAACACAAGTTTCCACTATAAAAGTCAAACACAGTGGTGTTTTTACAGCGTAGATAAAATAAAATATGTATTCACGAGGCTGGTTTAATGATCAGTACATTCCAGTCAAATGACTTTCAGACATTCAGAGCTGCAGGCTGTGACTTTACTACCTGGTCAGACAGGAGGAGCTCCAGGTGCCTCCTCTTCCTCTCCTGCTCTTCTTCCTCACTCATTACCAGTCTGTATCTGCCTTCAACGATGCACACGAGGAAAACAGTTCTTTCTACAAACTACAAGCTTTAATTCTTTCTTTTTTTTAATGTCTTCAATTTACGACTTTAACACGGAGAAGATGAACGGTGACACGACATGGACTGTGACACATGAAGACGACAAAGTAAGTGTCCTTGAAAGCAGCGTCATATTCAGTCAGTGAACACATAGTTTAATTGTGACTTTATTGTAATATCTCAAGGGTCTCGTAACGGGATATTACTGTCAGTTTAAAATATTGTGCTACGATGCTTTTCAAGTTGTGGGATTGAGCACACTTATTTGTGTAATATTTCCATATTTATGTGAGAACGTCTTTATAGGGGTAGTTGGTGCTGTGAAATAATTATTTTGACAGAAAACGCCACGTGCGTCTCCTTTTATCAACAGGGTGCTTATCTAGGTTAATTTATGTCTCCTCACTTGAGCCGTTCCCGACTAAACTTAAGAATCGGCTATAATTAAAAAGTCTCGGTTGTTTCCGTGATGCCATACATGCCGAATAGTAGTGTCCTAAATCACGAGCGTTTGGAGCATCTGCTTGACACTCGTAGGATGTAATGAAGGTTAGTGCGCATGCGCATACCGTTACGCTGTATAGGGAGCCTAAGTGACGCCATTCTATTTCCGGTCGATTTCCGGGTAATGGGACCTAAGTGCCATAAAAAAATGAACGCGAGTCAATGGAGGGATAAAAGTAATTTTCTGGTCCCGTTTGAAATGTGCTACGGTTTTCACATATGATGTCTGTGAATTTTAAAGATACATTTTCACATTGAGAAAGCACTCACTTTGGACAGGCATCCAAAGTTACGTTAGGTTTTATGTGAGAGTAAGTAATGGACTACAACGTTCGTCTCACAAATATGACGTCATCACTAAGCTTCACCATCAAACTCTTTGAAAATGGCTGTGACTTTGGCGAGCTTCACCCACTTTAAATCGGGGCATGTGGAACTATCTCTCCTGGGGATAGATAGTTGGTCGAGTGAGAGCCAGCATGCGGGACAAGCTCTCGTGAGCCGGGAAGCGGTAGAGGGAACATGTGGAAATGGTGTTGTGATTACACCAGGACACAAAACACACAGGCATTTTCATATGAAAAATAGAAAAGGTGGTATATGGTTTAGAAAAGTTTACAGGGAAAGATTCTGCTGTGACGTCAGCTATGTGACGTCTGATATGTAGTCCAAACAGAGTCCAAATAATGACATATTTTTACACTAATAAATCACAAAACACGTATCAAAGAAACTCCAAACGCACATCATTGGTTATGATTATAATTGAAGTACAGCAAATGTGTGATTCAGGACATAAAGTAAAGTGGAGCAGAAAATAATTACAGCATTAAAAAC
>CM035793.1:46139146-46165738 GCA_020466265.1 Siphamia tubifer | reverse complement strand
TAGTTAGGTTATAGTAGAATATCTATTAATGTATTTGTAGTTCATTTATAGTTAAAGTGAATGTACTTATAGTTGATCATATCAGATTGTATGAGGTGATTTGTAAAAGTGTATATAAATGGTAGTGATGATGAATGGACATTAAAAAAGTATATAGTGTGTTAATGCAGTATCTATTGGATTTTAGTTTATAAAAAGGGGTGGAGTTTATAAGTGTCAAGTGTCAAAAAAATGTGTTGAGTGTTTTCAATGTTTTGATGATCATTGAGAGATTGAAATAAATACTGAACTGAAGCAATTTTACCAGAGATGGTCAGCATTACCAAGAGATGATTTAAGCAAAAAACAAATGAGTCAAAAAATGACTTGGGCCGTTATTTTAATGAGTTGACGATATGTAACAAGCCAGCATCAATATCTGTCAAAGCAGCCAGAGGTTTTCACTTTTGTTCAGTTCTGTGTCAACGTTAAATTAAATGCAGTGTAAATGTTTGAAATACATACGTTTATTCAATACAATAGATTACTGTTAGCCTAGCCTAGCCTAGCCTAGCCTAGCCTAGCAGTGCTATCTCTATTCACTCCATGTATGGGTCTAGTGGTGCTTCATAGTCAGAGGAGGCGGGGCTAAAAGGTTGTCTTTCAAATCCTCTGTATGCAATAGGACGGTACTACAACCAATTAGTGTAATCTTTAGGATGATGTAGTTAGAGTGACTGAAAGTTGGAGTCCGGAGAAAGTTCGGAATGACTAAACAAAATGGTGGATTATGGAGCTGAACGACTGTTGTCGCTTCTGTAAAAAGAATTTAAAGATTGTTGACTTTTATAATAATAATAATAAGAAGAAGAATACATTTTGTTTATCAGCATTTTTCTGGACACTCAAGGTCACTGTACAAAGTTATTAAAATTAAAATTACACAGACATGTTAAAACCTATGGGTAAATAAAATGGCAGAATTTGAATTTTGTAATTATGGGATAGATTAGGCCTGTGTGAATAAATACATTTTAAGATGGAGATTTGAAGGCGTTGAGTCAGTAGTCAAATTCATATTTGCATAAATTGAATTAGTTAACTCGTCTTTAAACATAATCCTGAGTCATGTCAGATGGTTTTTATTGGCAGTGATGATGACAACTCCCATAATCAAAGTGTTTGTTTTGTTATGGATTTGACTGAGACACCAAAGGCTGCATCATTAGCTTTGGGAAAATATGTGTGGAATCCTGCATGAGAACAGTTGAAGCTAAATTAACCACCGTGTCCTGGAGCAGAATGATCTACTGTGTGCTTTCACCAACTCCATATTGCAGCTCTTTGTTTCATTTACAGTTATTTCTACACTTCACATATTTACTGTGTGTAGCTGACGGAAAGAACATTTAAATTAGGAATAAGTTTCATTCACAAAGTGAAGCATCATTCAGTTGTTCTGCTCCTCACCTGTGGAACAAACTACACCTGAGGTCTGAGAACAACTGTCAGTTTATTTAAATCAGATGAAAACATTACTGTTCACTGGAGCTTTGACTTAGATTCTTAAATGTTTTTAAGTCTCTTATTTTAATTGTCTTATAATGTATCTTAATCATTTTAATTTTCTTATACGTTTTATATAAAGCACCTTAAATTGTCCTGTACACGAAATGTGATATACAAATAAATTTGCCTTGCCTTAAGCAGCTGGGTTACTGAACATGCATCTACACTTTTACCACATCGCATTCGGGCTGAAAATGTTTCATAAAATTTGTATTTTACTGATAGATATTCCAGTTTGGATTTTATTCACAACTTTCTTTAAAGAGCACCTTCCACTGAAAACCACTGTGTAACTATTTTTACAATGTGATAGTTTACAACAAGTTCTAGCCTAGCCACACTAGCTCCTCCTAGCGTCAGTAAATCTAATGTTCTATTGTAGTAGCCTAGCCACACTAGCTCCTCCTAGCATCAGTAAATCTAATGTTCTATCGTAGTAGCCTAGCCACACTAGCTCCTCCTAGTGTCAGTAAATCTAATGTTCTATCGTAGTCTAGTTTCACTCAATGTAACTTTTGGACAGATTTCCCTGAAACTGGTCGACCAATCACAGTGAAGTATAGAGTCAGAGGGCGGGCCTAACAAAGTGACGCTGCAACGATTTAGAGAAACAAGCGTAAACAACCATAGAAGAAGAACACCACCAACGGGTATAGATTTCCGTGTGAGAAAACGTCAATAATCTTTAAATTCTTTTTACAGAAGCAACAGCAGTCGTTCAGCTCCATAATCCACCATTTTGTTTAATCATTCCTAACTTTTTCCGGACTCGTGCGTCAACTTTCCGGCGCTCTAACTACATCATCCTAAAGATTACACTGATTGGTTGTAGTACCGTCCTATTGCATACAGAGGATTTGCAAGACAACCTTTTAGCCCCGCCTCCTCTGACTATGAAGCACCACTAGACCCATACATGGAATGAATAGAGATAGGGGGACACATCCTGTGGACACAGACTCTAATATATATATATATACACATACATACACACACACACACACACATCTCACAGGGTTAAAAAAACTGAATGATATCAGTTTTAATATGGTGCAGCGTTAACAGTTTCCACTGTCCCTGATAAAACAGATTTAAAACATTTTCTTTCATAGCTCATTTAATTAGCCATAGCTGACAGAAGCAGAAAATGAGAAGCTCTTGCGGAAGAATTGGTTTACATGTTCCTTATCTGTGACACACTAGCAGCTGCAGTGTGATTTATCAGTGTGACAGAGGAGTCTACATCCTGCAGAGAAAATGGGAGACATTCATGCATAAAATTACTGTTGTTGTAATTTAGCCAGAAAATGTCATCCATTTCAATGAGCAGCGTATTTTCGTCAGCTGGTTTTTACATGCTGTTTACACACTTTAGTGTTGTTTCGCAGTTCACGCCGTGACTAATAGTTTGATATTTCAAGTGTGACAGTATTTGCCAGTAGATCATTAGATTCTTTCAGTGCATTTTTTTTCCATTTTGTTGCTATAAACTGTCAACATGATCTGCTGAAGTCCCTCACAAACCCACATTTGAGTCCCATGTGGTTTAAGGCTCAGTGTCACAATCACTTCTGTCATTATTTGTCTCATTTTAGAACCATCCACTAGCTTGGAATACAAGGACACAATTAGCCACGATGACGACGGACTCAGGTGGAGAGGCGCACCGGCCTTCGAGGTTTCCAGACAGAGGACGTCAGACGAGGAGGACGAGGAAGAGGAAGTGGAGTTCAAGTTGACAGAGAAGAAGAAAGAGGAAAAACCCTGGTTCTGTGTGAACACGTGCATCGCAGGAGCTCTGGTTCTGCTGTTCCTGGGTTCCCTCTTCCTCTCAGGTAAGTTCTGCTGCAGTATTAAAATTAGATCACTGTGAGAACACACACCTATGCAAAGCAGCAAAGTCTGCCAAGGTTTGTCTGCTAATATCTACCATGGACAAAAAAAGACCTCATAAGGTTTGATACTTTACATACCACCTGGTCTGACTGGAAATCATGCAAAGCTTCTCTGTCGGTGCAGGAAACTCACATAATGACCTGAGTAGAATAGATCTGCTTTAATGAAACTAAATTAGGAGCTGCAAAAACACAGCTTTGACCATCCCAACACTGTAACTGACATGGTGGTTTTCAGTCTAAAATGACAGATTGTTGGACACAAACATTAGAGCAACATGACATTGACAATAGGTGTGACATGCAGAGATGCAGGTGTCAGCTGTAGACGTCTGTTTTTAGATTTTGTTGACTCTGCTCTACTGTGTCAACAGGTTTTCTCTCTGACCTGGATAATGGTAGGTCCAGTACTAAAGATAAGACAGCCCTGTAAGCTTCTGCACCCGCCTGCTAACACTTTAATAGCTTGTCCAAGCACTTATCTGTCCTGACTCTACCTGCACTCACAGCAAAAAAAAAAAAAAAAGAAAAGCCTTTTGAATGGGACAATATTCGGCTTTGTCATATAGAAGGAAATAAAATGCAGATGTCAAATATGCGGTATATTACAAATATATGGAAATATCAGTCGTACTAAACCCTGAGGAAGATCTGTATGGATGAAACATGTCGGCTTTTTTATTCTGATCTAGTTATGCTTTAATAAAGACTTTTTAATTTACTTCATCTTTGTTCACTTAGAGTTGCCTGGATTTATCTTTGTTTGGAATATTATTTTACTTACTTATTTTATTTTATTTTATATTTATTCATTAATTTGTATTTTTTAATTAAATTTTCATAATTTTATCAAATGATGCATTTACACTCACTACCCAATGTCTACTTGATTATAAACTTGGTCCTCATGAGACATGTAAACGTGTGTGTGTGTGTGTGTGTGTGTGTTTGTTTTAAGACATGTGTAAAGGATGTGTTGTTTTCTTTTCTGACAGGTGACTTTGACGCCTCAGTAGAGAACGATGGAGAACAAAGCCAGGTCTGTTCAGTCACAGTTTTATCTGCTTTTCCATCTGTCTCTGTTTAGCAGGATTTCAACTAAAAAAAACTTTAAATAAACAAATACTTAATACAAGATTACTTAAAAAATGTGTATTACTTATTTGCCAATGACTTTTTTTGTTGTATCCAGGACTGGCTTAGCGGTGATCCACAGGATATGAAAGAGCTTTTGGATAAACTGACACAGGAAAAGAAACACATAGTTCAGTTAGAAGCTCAACTACAGGTCAGTCACATTCATACTAATGATGTTAGTTTGGACCTTTTCCCAAATATTTTAATGCAAAGTCACTGGAAAAATTTATATCTTACCAAGTGTGTTTTTTTTTATTTCTAGTCCAAATATCTCATCACACTTAAAATAAATTATACTCTTAAATTAAGCAAAAAAAATCTTGAATATAGCGAAAAAGAATTAAGCAAAAAAATAAATAAATCGAATTTTCCAGGACCTTTTTATTACCATCACATGAATCTAACTGTACTGTGAACTGTGTGTATTTTTTTTTCTTTATTCTGTAGTCTCAAAAAGAAGAACTAGATGCAGCACTGAAGGCAGTGACAGTGAGTGGTGATGAAACGGAAAAAGCAGATCTGGAAAAAGAAAATGTGAAGTTGAAGGAGGAGCTGTCGTCACTACCTGACCTAAAGAAAGAGCTGGAGGCTCTGAAGGCCCGAGTGACGGAACTGAATGAGCTCACAGGTATGACATGGACTCACTTTATTATTATTATTATTATTATTATTATTCTACGGCCCTCTACAATGTTCCGACAGCTCCCATTCACTTTCAATTGACGTTCCCAGCGTTCTGTGGGCAGATTTTTTCAATAACCGCCTGCTGCACCGTTAACACCCGTTAACGGTGTGATACCGTATCACTCCGACCACTTTGTGAGTAAATATTGACTACATTGTAACGGCTATCTTATCCAATCTGTTACAGTAGCAGCAGTAATAAGCTGTAATAACTGTAGAATAAGTGGGTTAATGTATTGCCCACATGTTACAATTGAAAGATATTTCCCTTTGGGGTCGAACAACACCCCGACAAAAATGTTTCTGGTAGTAACGTGTGTGCAATACATTATCCCTTACTTAACCACCTGTTAAGTTATATGTGCCTTATACATCTGCATTTGACATTTTTAATCCATTCAAATCTCAAATACAGTCGTACCTCTACTTACGAAAGACCCAGCTAACGAAAAATCCAAGTCATGAAAAACCTTTACCTCAATTTTTTGTCTCTGAATGAGAGACAAAATTCTATTTACGAAAGGAAACCGATAACCCCCCCCCCGAGACATGAATGCAGTACTGTATGTATATTACTGTACGTAACTACGTAATGTACGTAAATATGTCACGTACGTACCATCCCATTAGCTATGAGGGAGCTACCCATGATGCTTTTCGTTGCCCTTTGACCCTCATTCATCACAGAGCGGCTACTATGTCTCCATGGTAACACAGTCATTTCTAACGGTTAGTATCAAAAGTTCAGCTGAATGGTGCAGAAGAGTATATGACCCACACACTATCATCAGTTTAAGGAAAACTGTTAAAAACTTGGGACTCCAGAAGCCCGGAGACGAGGACTTGTTCTACAGAACCTGGGTCTGCTACGCCGGTGAGACCCAGCGTCCTACAGTGGACATTTATACGGAGACGATGAAAACAGAAGACGCAAAAGTATCGTCTCGTCTTCAGTTTTTCATCTTTGTTTAGACGAGTGTATTCAGGAGGAAATGGTTGTTTATACAAAGACGCAACAGCAGGTGATATATGATTGGATAGTCACACCAGGCCGGCGACACGGTACTGATAGACTGCAGACATGTTCTTTTCTGTTTTTGATGTTTGTAATTGTACACCCGTCTCTGTTCAGGTATGTGTGTAATGTCTGTACAACTGTTATGACCTGAAGGTTGCAACATATTTTAGAAAAAACAGGAGACACAAGGGTCCCAATTTGCAATTACTTTTTAAGCAAATTAATTTTTACTTAATTCACCCCCTTCCCATGTCCAGAACAAAATAAAAAGGAATCCCAAAAGTTTCAAAAGGACAGAAGGACCCAGGTGAGCTGGATAAATTAACAAAAGGACGGTTTGTGGGTCAGGCTGTACCGCTACCCCTGCAACTAAACCCTGTCAAAAGAAATTAACCAAAAAACATGACGTCCAGACTCACCTGGTCAAATCTGTTCAAACTTTTGTAATGTGTTCACTTTGATCTGTAACATAAGAGGAGTTTTAAAGTCATCCTTCATAAGTTGATCTTTTAAAATATTTCATCTTTCACAGCTTCAAAGGAAATGCCCCCACCTACGTCACCGCCCGTTCTTCAGCCTGATGTAAGCGACGGTCAGAAGCTGCCGGAACCGAACCAGAAGGCGGCCGGACCCCAGAGGAAGGAGGAGGCGGTGAAGGAGGAGCTCCAAAGACAAAAGGTTCTTCTGGAGGAGAGCAGGAAGAGGCTGGAGGAGATGAAGAAGGGCGGAGACGGCAGGAAACATGTCCGAGATAACCTGGTGGAGATCCAGAAGAAGCTGTCGGAACAGGTGGAGAGGTGGAGCAAAAAGAAGCCACACCAGGCCAAATGGAAAGGAAACCATGGCAACGGGGGGCGGGACCACTGGAAGAAAGACGAGAAGAAAGAGCAGAAAGGTGAGAGACTGGGACTAAGTAATGAGACGAGCTGCGTTTCCACAAAATAGTGATATTTTATATTATATTATATTTGCACTTTGAATGTGTTTTTATTGGCAGTTGTTCTAGGCACAAAAATAATCTCTAACTAGAAAGGTACTCAGAGCGCACACCTCCGCCAAGGTAGACCCCTCCCCAGATCTCCCCAAAATGTAATAATTTGTTCCTTGGGAAACTCCCAACACATCCAGAAAATTTGATCAAAATCTATTCCTAACTTTTTGACTTATCTTGACGGACAAACATAACGTCCTTGGCGGAGGTAATTAAGAAAATTATCTTAAATTAAGCAAAAAAACATATTTGAAATATAAGACGAAAATTTTGAAATGAGCAAAAAAAAAAAAAATGGAAACATTTGGTCACATAAAAAAATCTGTGTCAAAGTCAAAATTATGAGATTAAAATTTACATTGCAGTAAATGGAGAATACATTACACAATATACACAATACAAAGTGATCCAGGATCTCTTCCGGATCACCACCAAAATTTAATCATTTGTTCCTTGGGACACTCCCAACACATCCTGAAAATGTCATCAAAACCAGTCCATAAGTTTTTGAGTTATCTTGCTAACTAACAGACAAACAAACAAACAAACAACGTCCTTGGCAGAGGTTAAAAAATTATGAGATTGAGTCAAACTCATGACATAAAAAGTCAAAATTGAAGAAGATTTTTAAAAGTATAATAATATAATAATAATCTGGATCAGAATCTAAAAATGCCATCTTCAATTTGTGTTTTCAAAAGGATGTATAAAAAAAGTATAATAACAAAATATAGAATATTATCTGAGTAGCTGAATATATGGTTATAAGGTAGAAGAAAAGGGGAATGAATTTTATATTGCAATAAAACTATTATGGTTAGGATATATCTATATATCTATGGATCCTATCTATTAATTATTGTTTATGTAACTGTTTTTGTGGTGAAAGTGAATGTACTTTCACCACAAACTAATACTTTACCAATACTAGTACTTTAGTTGATCATATCAGATTATATGAAGTGAATTATAATTAATGTGTATATAAATGGTTATGGATGTTTTTGTGGTAATGATAAAAAAAGGACAAAGTATATTGTGTGTTAGCGCAGTATATTTGAATTTTAGTTTGTAAAAAGGGGGTGGAGTTTATAAGTTTTACTTCTTTCCACTCCTTTTCAAGTACAAGAAAAAAGAATGGTTAACTATTTTCATTGTTGTTTTGATGATTATTGTGTGTTCGAAATAAAACTGAACTGAAATGAAAAAAAAAAGTCGATTCAATGTTTCACTTTTTCAGCGCGGAAGGAAAAGGAGGAGAAAGAGCGGAAAAGTCTGAAGCAGAAAGAACCGTGGAGGAAACACCAGGACGAGTGGGAGAGGAAGAAAGACGAGCGTAGGATGGACAGAGAGGAGAGGAGGAAGGAGAAACCCTGGCACCATCAGCATCAGCAGCATCATCAGCAGCATCATCAGCAGCATCAGCAGCAGGTCAACCACCATGACTTCTGGACAGATCAGCAGCAGAAGCTGCGGCGCAACATCCGGCCCCAGTTGGGCTGCCGCTCGGTGGAGGACTGCGCCGCTAAGGAGGGGCTGTACCCGGTGGAGCTGGGGGAGTTCGAGGCGCTGCTGGAGGGTTACCTGAGCCAGCTCCAGGGGCCGGCGTCCGAGGCCAGGGACCGGATCAGGAGGCTGATGGGCGACTTCTTCGAGGACGGAGTGTTTATCCACGACAGGGTTCTTTTCAGCGACTTTGCAGAGGACGTGGCGGACATTTTGGAGGACGCCGTGGACATTCTAGGAGACGACGATTCCCTGGAGGAGCAGATGGAGGAGTTTGAACGAGAAGCTCTGTGGAAGTTCTCCTCCACAGCCTGAAGAAGAATCCATGTGGGAGCAAGTGGGTTTTTATCATTTTCTAGATTAAACGTCTTTAAAATCAGACGAATCACCTGAAGGTTTAAACACAACAGACCTGGAACTACTGACTTTAATGTTATCCACATTATTTTATTATTATTTTAACTGCTGCTGTTGGCACATTTGGGTTTTTACCGTAATTCAGGAAAAAAAAATATATCTATTTTGTTGCTTCATTCAAGGTTGTTTTTTTCTTAATTCAAAATTATCTGCGTAGTTTAAGATTTCTTTTCTAAATTCAAGACTCATTTTTTGTGCTTAAATCAAGAATTTTACAAAGATAATTGTCATTTGTTCCGTTGACTTTTTTTTGCCCTTAATTCAAGATTTTTTGCTTAATTCAAGATTTTTTGATAGATCAAAATATTCTGTTTAATACAATAATTTATTTAGCTTTTTTTTCTTAATTCAAGCTTTATTTTATTATTTCAAGAATTTTTTTTCTTAATTTTATATATATATATATATATATGAATGTAAAAATCTTTTTGGCAACATTTACTGTATAAACATTGGTTCTTTTTTATGCCATTTACTTCCTCTTTAGGTGATGGTGTTTTATTTGAAGTTTGACGACATGTTTAGAAATGAGTAAAATACACTTGGTAAGTTTTATATTTTTTACAGTGCAAATATGACAAACAGGAGGACGTTTGTCGCCTAACTTCTGTTCAGAGCTGTAATTGTAGTTTTTTTTTTTGGGGGGGGGGGGGTTGTGCCTCCCATAAATGTGTCCGTCTGAGTCTTTTATTATAAACTCACCGTGTGTTTGTCATTTTGGACTTAGTTTCCGTTACCTTCGTCTGTCAGGTCATAATGATGTGTGGATGGAACTGGACGTCAGTGCATGTTGTAGATCATTATGTTAATTTAAAATACTCTCTTAACTCACACGAAAAACAGCATTTTTAGATTATGGCAAAAACCTACATTTTATTAAGTCTATTTTTTTCTTTTTTAGTCCAGACACAGAATCACTTAAAAAGTCAGTTGGAAATGACAAAAAAAAATGATGTTTTTTAGACAATAGAACTAAATATTACCAAGATAATTTAAACTTTTTGCATTGGCAGATGTTTTTGTGCTTGAATTAAACTGAGAAACTAATCTTGAATTAAGAAAAAATTTATTAAATTAGCAAAAAGTATTGAATTAAGAAAAATATCAGTTTACTTGAGACGAGTTCAAATTAAATGATCTGACTGTGACCCCTGGGAAAACGACCCCGACTGTGACCCCTGGGAAAACGACCCCGACTGTGACCCCTGGGAAAACGACCCCGACTGTGACCCCTGGGAAAACGACCCCGACTGTGACCCCTGGGAAAACCGCCCGACTGCGACTCCTGGGAAAACCGCCCGACTGCGACTCCTGGGAAAACCGCCCAACTGCGACCCCTGGGAAAACGACCCCGACTGCGACCCCTGGGAAAACGACCCCGACTGCGACCCCTGGGAAAACGACCCCGACTGCGACTCCTGGGAAAACGACCCCGACTGCGACTCCTGGGAAAACGACCCCGACTGCGACTCCTGGGAAAACCGCCCGACTGCGACTCCTGGGAAAACCGCCTGACTGCGACTCCTGGGAAACCCGCCTGACTGCGACTCCTGGGAAAACCGCCTGACTGCGACTCCTGGGAAAACCGCCTGACTGCGACTCCTGGGAAAACCGCCTGACTGCGACTCCTGGGAAAACCGCCTGACTGCGACTCCTGGGAAAACCGCCTGACTGCGACTCCTGGGAAAACCGCCTGACTGCGACTCCTGGGAAAACCGCCTGACTGCGACTCCTGGGAAAACCGCCTGACTGCGACTCCTGGGAAAACCGCCTGACTGCGACTCCTGGGAAAACCGCCTGACTGCGACTCCTGGGAAAACCGCCTGACTGCGACTCCTGGGAAAACCGCCTGACTGCGACTCCTGGGAAAACCGCCTGACTGCGACTCCTGGGAAAACCGCCTGACTGCGACTCCTGGGAAAACCGCCTGACTGCGACTCCTGGGAAAACCGCCTGACTGCGACTCCTGGGAAAACCGCCTGACTGCGACTCCTGGGAAAACCGCCTGACTGCGACTCCTGGGAAAACCGCCTGACTGCGACTCCTGGGAAAACCGCCTGACTGCGACTCCTGGGAAAACCGCCTGACTGCGACTCCTGGGAAAACCGCCTGACTGCGACTCCTGGGAAAACCGCCTGACTGCGACTCCTGGGAAAACCGCCTGACTGCGACTCCTGGGAAAACCGCCTGACTGCGACTCCTGGGAAAACCGCCTGACTGCGACTCCTGGGAAAACCGCCTGACTGCGACTCCTGGGAAAACCGCCTGACTGCGACTCCTGGGAAAACCGCCTGACTGCGACTCCTGGGAAAACCGCCTGACTGCGACTCCTGGGAAAACCGCCTGACTGCGACTCCTGGGAAAACCGCCTGACTGCGACTCCTGGGAAAACCGCCTGACTGCGACTCCTGGGAAAACCACCTGACTGTGACTCCTGGGAAAACCACCTGCCGCTTCTGAAAGCAGGTTTAAACAAATACTAAATATTTCCGCGGCGGTACTGGAGCATTATGCTAACGGTCTAGTCCCAGAGGAGCAGATCCCTGTTGGTTCAGCGATAAGAACCAGATTCAGATCCGGTTCCACCAGTTCTGTGTCAGTTATTAGAAGTGGAAAAGCCTCCAGCGTTCCATTTCTACACCTGACGGACTGAAAAACCTCCGACAGTTACAGAGCAGACGTGAGATCTGTGTTTCAGATCTGGTTTGTGGAGGTTTTCAGCAGCTGGATGAAAAAAAGACAAATTAAATATTAACTTTTACACAAGTGACAAAAAAAAAATCACATCTGGAAAAGTTTTATTATTTGTCTGAATCAGACTGAAAAAATAAAACAGTCACATAATGAGAACTGTTCAGTCAGATGTAGTTTATTTTTACACAATAGATCTGGAAAATATAATTTAAAACATTTTACTAAAATGATTTTCATTCAATTATGGCAAAAAATAAATCTTGAATCAAGCAAAAAAAATGTGAATTAAGCAATAAATAAATAAAATCTTGATTTAACAAAAATGATCAAGCAAAAAAAAATTGTGAATCAAGACAAAAATCTTGAATTTAAAAAAAATAAATTAGACAAAAAAAATCTTGAAGAAAAAAAAAAATTCCCAATGCAATGAGTGAAAATTATCTTTGTATCTGTGACCAGATTATAAATGTAATCAGATTATAAATGTAATCAGATTAGTTCCAGATCTATTGTCTATAAATCAGTTCATATCAGACAGAACAGACCGTTTGTATTTTCAGTCTGATCAAACATTTACATAAAAAATTACTTGTTCAGATTTTTTAAACATTTATTTTTTTCCTTTTCATTGTGTTTTTTTTTCCAACCACTAATTTCCTTTTTTATATTATTTTTGTAACGTCGTCATGGGGACCTCCAACACATGATCCATATTTACTGGGCATCCCAGAATATAAAACCTTAAACAGATTTAAAACCAAACCAGTATTGAATGTTTTTAACAGAAGTGTAAATATACAGTCGTTTACTTTTAGTTTTTTAGTTCATGTAAAAAACAAAAACAAAAAAAAAACTGCTGCTTGTTTTGTTTTAGTTTTAATGAGTAAAATGTAAACCAAGGAAAGTACACTGTAAAAATATAAATGTTAGAAACTTTATTTTTATCATTTCTGGTCCAAATATCTATCACAGTGAAAATCAGACACAACTAATTTATAGACAATAAATCTGAAACTAATGTGATTTAAAAAAAATATTACCAAGATTATTTATACTTGTTCCAATGACTGATTTTGTTTTTGCTTGAATTAAGCCAAAAAATTTTGATTTAGTAAAAAGTCTTGATGTGTGTGTGTATATATATATATATATATATATATATATATAAATCAAGCAACAAAAAAATCTTGAATTACGCAAAAATAAATATTGAATTAAGCAAAAAGTCTTAAGCAACAAAAAGAAGCTTGAAGTAAGGAAATAAAAAACAAAACCTTGGAATAAAAAAAAAAATCTTACATGAAGCAAAAAAGAAGTTTCAGTTTGTTATTAGTTCCAGAACTATTGTGTATAAAACGGTTTTCTTCAGGTGATTGTTTTATTTTAAATGTGATCAGATATTTAAAATAGAAATGGTTCAAACATATATTTTTTGCAGTGTTTGCAGTAAAGTCCATAAACTTTGTCATTATTTGACCTTTTCCTGCTGGTCGGTACGTGTTCAAACAGAAAGTTTTATATTTAAATTGTTATAGTTTTGGATTTTCCTTCATTTTTTTTTTTCTTTTAGTGGATGTAAAGTAAAAAAAAAAAAAAAAGATTTGTTGGATGTTTTTCAGTGATTTGAAGGAAAGTTAATTTCGTATTTATTTATTCTGACACCACTAATTTTCTTTTCTGTTTTTCACCAGAACAACCACAGCTTTTCTACCAAAAGGAGGTGAAATTATGGGCTGTTTTGGTTTTACACAGATACACTGAAAAAGTAAAGACGCTGAATTAACTTCAAAATTCTTCAATAGTTCACACATAAAAACATTAGTTGAGTGAAACTAATTAAATTAAATTAAATTAAACACTAACCCTATGCAATTTCATTTGGTTCACTTAACTAGATGTTTTTATGTGTGACCATAAAAAGTCAAAATTTAAGATTTTTTTTTTTATTTGATTCAATGTTTTACTTTTTTTCAGTGTACTGCTTATGTGCCTTTATAATGAGTATTGATTATTGATATGTTGAATTGATCAGAATATCTTTCAGTACGTTCACATGCACCAGAGATATTTAAATTATTGTGTGAGGTACGTTTCAGACTCAGACACTAGGTGGCGCTACACGCTACGACGTTTCAATAAACATGTGAAATAGTCACATGACAGGACCTGCAATTATTGTTTATTCATATTTTTTTTTATTTAGTTTTTTTTACATTTAATATAATTTTATTTTTATTCATTTCTTTTTAAAAATGTTTTGCCTTTTTTATTTATTTTTATTTATCTGTCTTTTTTATTTATTTTTTCATTCATTTATTTTATTGTAATATATTTACATTTTTTAAGATTAATCACAGAGTTGCTTTGGATTAATTTAGATTAATCATGATTTACAAAAATGTAGAGGGAAAAAAATATAGAAAACAAAACCTGCTAAAATCCACTAAAATTCAAAAACTTTTCTAAAATGCAGGGAAACATCCACCAGAAAACATGATTTATATATATATATATATATATATATATATATATATATATATATATATATATATATATATATATATATATATATATATATATATATATATATATATATATATATATATATATATATAGCACGCAATAAACATGCTTATTCAAAAATTTCAACCAAACTACAAATTATAACACCTGTTATCACATTAATCTACGTTAATTTTAACATCCCTCATTTTAATTTGAGAAAAGCAATAATTTAAATTTCTCTAAGTGCATGTAAATGTACAGTTTGATTGCATTTGCTTGTAGATAAATAATAATAAAAGTACTAGTGGTTAAAGTTTACAGAAGCTGAAAGTGTTTATGAGGCAGAGAATGAATGTGACAGGGTTGACATCAGTGTCCATCTGAACATTATCGTTTGTACAGAACAGGTTTTTATTTTACAACATGCTAATATTTAGACCAAAGGGGTTAGAAGAACATTTAAGATGAACAAAAAGAGTTAAAATATAATATCTGAGGTGTTTTTAGGGCATATTTTTGAAGTGGAAAGTGTAAATGATCTCAGAACAAATGTACAGATACATTTGGAATACTTCTGTCTTCATCAGTTATGTCCTCTTTTAGGAAGTCTGTGTTAAGTTGAATAAATGTTTCAACATAAAATGTTCAAATGTCTCCTTTTTTATTCTATGGCTCTACTTTTTTTTTTTTAGTTTTTTCTTCAGACACTAAATGTGTTAAATCTTCCATATTTTAATCAGATGAATCATAAAACTAATGACTTTAGTGCTAATTAGTCCATGTTTTTAATATATATGATGGTGTGTTATTCCACATATATACTATATAACATGTTCTGATTAGGCGGGGCTAGTTTACTAGGTTATTGGGAAAGGTCTATTTCATTACCGTATTATCCAGGCATTAAGGCACACTTAAAACACTTTCATTTTCTCCAAAAACAACAGTGCATTTTATAATCCAGAGCACCTTATATATGAATTAATTCTGGTTGTGTTTAGTGACTTGGAATTTCGACTTTTTATCTGATAATTTTCATTTTCTATCTAATAATTTTCACAATTTCTTTTTCACTTTTTATCTAATCATTTTAATTTTTTATCTGATAATTTTCATTTTTTATCTAATAATTGAATTTTTTTTATCTAATAATTTTCATTTTTTTATCTAATAATTTTGACTTCAATGATTTTGACATTTTATGTCATAATTTTGACTTCACTTCATGCACCTTATCATCCAGCGCGCCTTATAGTGCAGTAAATACGGTACATTTTCAGGCATTATCACACTTTTAGGAACTGATTGATGATGATGTAGCATCTCTAAGGTGCTACAATCCTCTTTATTTATTTATCCTCAGTCAAAGACCAGAACAATTATCAGAGGTATTTTTTGGTGGTGAAAAACTTCTGCCGATACCCGTCCCGTGTGCGACTGCCTGGTGGATGAGTCATATGTCTGTTGTGAAGCGGAAGTGTTGGCACGACAAGCATCTATTATCACACTTCTGATACCAAACTAAAATATTTACATGCAGATTAAATACCCTGAGCAGCAGCTGACACATTTACAGAGGTGAACTCACTCAGTACTGATCCGTGAAGCCGACAGGGAGGCGGTGGACCCACAGCTGACACACTGACGACAGAGAATGTAAGCAATGACACAAAACAGCCCAGTGTCGCTCCACCGCAGACTCTGACATTCTTTGAATTCTACAAACAAGTCGCCCTACATACATGTCAGTCTACCTTTTCCTCCACATTTTTACGTCGCTGTTGGTTCTTGACGAGCTCATCAGTCCAGAACAGGGCCGGTGTTCTGTCAACATAAGATACCAAACAAAATGGACGATCATTTCTACAAATTCACATTATTCCCTCAGAATATGTTATTTTTAGGGCTGTGACGAGACACGAGATTTTAATAAAAACTAAATGACAAATTATATGAATTGACAACAGACTTTGTTGCATGTGGATTTTTAGAACTCTGTAAGCGTTAACTTCTAATGATCCTCTACAAATTTAAACTAAAATGTTATAAAAGTTCAAATAAAATTACTAAAATTATACATTTCTTCTTTTTTCAAGTGTAGATAATATGTGCAAAACAAAAAAGTTATTTTGTCAATACAGACTGAAAATAGTGCAAACAGAGAGAAACTAAAATAAAATGTTATAAAAGTTCAAATAAATAAAATTATATATTAGGCTTACTCATTTTTTCAAAATCAAATGTGGCTCTTGACAGTGGAAGTTAAGGAGTGAATGTATTTGTCAGTGTTGTGTGGTTTGGTGGTGTTTTCTTGGCAGGTGCAGTTGTTGATTTGAGTACTGAGCTGTGGTTAGGGTCAAAGGTCAGTGAGTACTGAGCTGTGGTTAGGGTCAAAGGTTAGTGAGTACTGAGCTGTGGTTAGGGTCAAAGGTCACTGAGTACTGAGCTGTGGTTAGGGTCAAAGGTTAGTGAGTACTGAGCTGTGGTGCTGCTGGATATGTGTCTGTGTTGTGCTCGTATTAGCCGCGATGTACGGCATTGTTAACCCACAACACACGAGAGAGAGAGAGAGAGAGAGAGAAAGAAAGACAGTGAGAGAGAGACACACGGAGACAGGGAGAGAGAGAGAGTGAGAACTAGACTTTAGTTTTCCAGATTATAATTCTTCTTCATGTTCAAACCACACATCCTTTCTGTATGTTGTAAAAGCTAAACTGTAAAGGATTAAGTATGTGTCTATAGAATGAAAAACTACACTGTCACAACATTTGATTTGATTTGATTTGAATGATTTATTTCGAACATGTGCAAAGTGCAACAATATTCAATACAGCAATAATAATAATAACAATGACATGTTCGAAAAGGAGTAGGATGAAGCATAAGCTTATTTAATCCTACCCCTTCTTCACTTCCTCAACAACCTAAATACATCTTGTAGTAATATAGTGCATAGTACAAAAAAGATGATAAATAAAATAATAACAATAACAATGATAACAATACCAATAATCAATAACTGAAGTACTAAACATAGACATATATACAAAAAAAAAAAGAAAAAAAAAAAAACTAAAAACAAATGAGCAGATAGGAAAGTAGGTAACAAATAGAGTTTTTTTTGTTGTTGTTTTCTTTTTTCCCTCCCTTCCTTCTTCTTCTTTTCCCTTTTTTTCTTTCCTTTTTCTAATTTTTTTGCATTTTGCTTTCATTTTTTATTTTTATTTTATTTTATTTATTTTATTTATTTTATTTATTTTATTTATTTTATTTATTTTATTTATTTTATTTTATTTTTCTATTCATTCACTTATTTTATTCATGTATTTATTCATTTATTTATTTTTTAAATCTTTTAACCCCACAGAGGGGGAGTCAACATTGCTTCAGATCAGTACATATTCCAGTCTTGCAGACATATACTAGACTATTTAGTGCATGTGTGTGACCATCACTGGTCCTCCCCGAAAGCTGAGCAGACATCCCCCATTAGAACTCTCCCTTACAAGCCAGTGAGTGCAGTGCTGCACCTCAGTGATGTGCGGAGGAAACAAAGGCTAGACAGGACGAACGGGGACAGAAACCAACAGGCGGTGCTATTGTAATTAAAGACTGCAAGGTGATGTGTTATTCCCAACCACCAACTGTCCTTCAATAAAAAACTAAAAAATAAATAAGTAGATCAGAAAAAGAGGAGAAAACCAAACCAGCACAAAAGGAGAAACAAGAAACAAAACAAAAACAAAAAACAAACAAAAACAAAACAAAAAAAAAAATTTAACAATCGGCACTGAGCACCACAACCGTGGATGTCCTGATAGTACAAAATAGAATGCAATGTAATAGAATAAGCCAGAGGAGGACACCAGTGCAGAAGAAAATGAGTCTAGTGTAGAGATTGTGGAGAGATTCTCAGCACATTCTGGCGAGTCCCATCATTCGTTGAAATGGGACTCAGTAGTAGCTGGTGAGACCCGATCAAACATGCAAATGTGAAAGACCCCGAAGCCCAGAACAGCAATCACGACAAGGCAGGGCCAAGTCAACAGGGCAACCCCCACCTCGGGCCGCAGGAGCCACAGGACGCCACCCCCAGAGAGCCACCGGGGCCACTGTGAACGACACAAACCCGGAGAACAAGAGGGAGCAGCTACAGACCCCCCCCAGCGCACCAAGACCGACCCAGGCGGCCCGGGGCACGACGACCCACCCGCCGCCCCAACCCCAACCCCGCCCACCCCAGCCCCCACCAACCCCCCCACCCCACCACCCGACCCGCCCAGCCGAACCACCCACCCCCCTGCCCACCCCCCGAGGGGGCCAACGGCCCCCACGCAGCCAGGAAACCAGACACAGGGAGCGAGCCGCCCACCGAGGGGGCGGCAACCAGCCCATCACAAGGCAGGCCGACACCAGGCGCCGGCCGGAGGACATCGTAGCCCGGACCCAACGCGAGTCCAGAGGGCAAAATGGACAGTGTGCTGGGGCCCGGCAACGCCAACAGGGAGATACCCCCCACACACCCCGCACCCTGCCCCAGGTGAGCACAGTACACCCATGGCCCCCACCTCCCCACAATGCGTCCCAACAACCCCCACATGCCACCAGCCCGCAGTACAGCCACAGCGCCCGCCAGACTGGCCAATCCAACCCCCGCATCCAGCCAAGAGCCATGGCACCAGCTTGGACCCGACGGGCAAGGAGGAGCACCCCCCCAACCACAGCCCCCAGGTCCCGGGGACCCCCCAGCACAGCAACATGGATAGTAGTCTACCCCCGCTACCCCATAGCCATAAGCCATAAGGCATAAGGGATAAGGGGGGCCGGATCCCACCAGCGAGGCCATATTAGTGAACCCCCCCATTCCTCCCTGTTAATATGTCTCCAGGTCCCTGACTGGAGACATTATCCCTGCACCGTGATTGTGTAACCCTGAGTGTCATGTGGTGCATTAAAAGTGGGGAAGCTGGTCGAGGCATCCAGGGGGCAGGCCAGGGGACCACAGAGGATGGATACTCTGACCTACCCTGGGAACAAGTCTGTTTTTATGAGACCATAAAAAGACGTTAGAGGTGAATCTGTCCATGTGAAATTAACTCCAACTGACCATCTGTGATTTCAGTCATAGTTTAACAAAGACAATATTAGTCCAAATAAATGCCCTGTAAAGTTACATCTTTATTTGTTAAATATTGGGGCTTTACAGACAGGGTGTGACTGTAAAATGCTAAATTCAACATCTCAATACTTTTGAGCTATTTATGTCAGATGGATGGTGACACTTTCAAGAACTGTACAAAATGTTTTAACTTCTATGAAAGGAAATTATTGTTGTCTTAAAGAACTCTATAAATATATGACTCAGTGTAGTTCCACACCGAAGCACACCACAGCTTCAGAGTTATTATATATATATATATATATATATATATATATATATATATATATATATATATATATATATATATATATATATATATATATATATGAAGAGTTCATTTGCAAAAACAGATGACTCCAATTTTCGTTTTTTTCAGAAAATTGCATTTTTTACTTTACATTCTTGGTAATACTCATTGATTTGATATATTATTTATTCAATTTAGTGGATCTTACCAAATGAAATAAATAATATATCAAATAAATCAGTATTATTTGTGGAATGTAGAGTACAAAAATGACATTTTCTGAAAAAAAACAAAAATGGAGTTATCTGTTTTTGCAAATGAACTCTTCATATATATATATATATATATATATATATATATATATATAAAAGATAATACTGTTGTAGAATAGTGCATTTATATGTAATGAATTGCTTCCTTGTGCATTTCCTGATTAATGACCCCCCCACTGTCATCAGAAGGCAACATATGACACTAGTTTATATCAGAATAACTGATTCTTTGCTGTAGAATCAAAGATTTTTTTTAAGTCAATGAGCTATTAACTATACAAATAAAAAACATCAGATATAATAAATAGATAAATCAGATTTTATCTCACTGAACAGTTGCTCTTTAGGTAATTATGACATATTTTAAATGTAATTAGAAGAAGTGAAAAGTACCTAAGTACAAGTACTGTACTTAAGTAGATTGTTTAGGTATCTGTACTTTACTTGAGTATTTATTTTTCTGGAAACCTTTTACTTTTTATAAATATCTGTACTTTACACTCCTTAGATTTAAAAAAAAATATATATATGTACTTTATACTCTTCACATTTATATAAATATCTGTACTTTATACTCTTCATATTTATATAAATATCTGTACTTTATACTCCTTACATTCTCAGAATAGACTCATTACTTTTTCAAACTAAACAGATGTGACAGTATTAAACATAAGTGGCTTCAAAGGGAAAATCAGTGGAGGAGACAAACTGACTTTATATATTATAATAATATGACTATTATCTCACAATTTTGACTTTTTGCTTTGTAGGGCAGTGCAGTACTTCAGACTGAGCTGTTTTTATGCTTTTATTCAAGTGTAGGATGTGAATACTTGTTCCACCACTGATCATTTGACTCATGTTTTGTATAAACTAATTACAGCTTAGACATGCATGATTCAGTCTGCTGATTAGAAGAGCCTGACAGATGCTATCGTCCAAACTCTGCAGGGAACCTCAACTGCTTATTTGTTCTATCATCACTTCAGACTGTGCCGTTTGGAGAACACCACAGCAGCACTGGTGTGGTTTATGTTTGTGTTTAGGTTTGGGACGTTTATGCGCAGAGTCGTGGAAATGGGACAGAGATAAGGATGAGGGAGAAGAGGGCAGGAGGTGTTTTCCGCTGAGGTTTGCACACTGACTGGACCTGAAGCAGGTATATATATGAATATAAGAAGACACTGATGTTCAGACTGGAGGATCCTCAACCACCATCACACACACACTGCAACACTTCTAACAGGTGAGGCTGCACCACAACTAATATACAACTGACCAACTGATATACAACTGACCAACTGATATACAACTGACCAACTGATATACAACTGACCAACTGATATACAACTAATATACAACTGACCAACTGATATACAACTGACCAACTGATATACAACTGACCAACTGATATACAACTGACCAACTAATATACAACTGACCAACTGATATACAACTGACCAACTGATATACAACTGACCAACTGATATACAACTGACCAACTGATATACAACTGACCAACTGATATACAACTGACCAACTGATATACAACTGACCAACTAATATACAACTGACCAACTGATATACAACTGACCAACTGATATACAACTGACCAACTAATATACAACTGACCAACTAATATACAACTGACCAACTGATATACAACTGACCAACTAATATACAACTGACCAACTGATATACAACTGACCAACTAATATACAACTGACCAACTGATATACAACTGACCAACTGATATACAACTGACCAACTGATATACAACTGACCAACTGATATACAATTAATATACAAAACTACTTTGTATTATTTTCTTTTAACTTGTTTTAGAGGATCATTTTTTCAGTGCTTTTACTCCTGCTCCTCTTTCAGTTCTCACGTGTGATGTTTTGAACATTCCAGGTCATATTCCAGCTCAAACCATCATGGAAGCTGCCATCCTCACCATCGTCAGCCAGTTCAAGGTGCACGCGGACAAACACGGATCCTCCAGCACGCTGAGCAAAGACGAATTTCAGACCCTGGTGACCTCTGAACTACCAAACTACACTAAGGTACCGCAGTTATTCTGGGTTTTTATTAGAATCCGTGTATCATTCTTCATTCGTTTTTTCAAAATAAAACCAAAAATAAGACGAAAAAAAAACAACTTGTATATTCGTCATTTGTTTCCAAAACCAAAAATGAAAATAATGGATAGTAATGCGTTTTTTTCTCCAGTTTTCCTTTTTGTGTTTAAATGACTAATAGAAAAAACGGATAACGTTTCCCGTTTTATCTAATTTTAATTCCCACCCACGTGACCCTTCCTGGTGTGTCCGCCATAGTGACTGTCTAGTCCCCCCCCCCCCCCCCCCCCCCCCCGCATGTAGTCAGCCGTGAAGAATCCGAATTTAGTTGTAAATTATTCTTAAATCAGTTCTGGTGTAATTGTGTTTCGTCAAAACTTACTTCAGCTTTAGTTTTTGTTTATTTTACACATTTATCCCTAGTTTAGCATCAATTTTCACAGCAATACACTAAAAAGTCTATGCTAAATAGGTTTTCCATTTCAATAATGAACTACTTTTGAAAATATATACTTAAGTACTTTTTAGGTCCAATCTAAATGAGGTAAATTCCCACATGTCAGTAGTAGTTTGTCCACTCAGTTCCAGGGTTCATTTCACTACTGACTAGACTGGGTCAGGCTAATGCTAAAGTTTGCTAGTGCACACAAACCTGCTGGATTTATTTTATAACAAAAAATTCATGCATTTTACTGCAATGCCAAACTATATTTACAGAGAAGTAATTTAATTACTCTCAGGAGTGCACCTTACCTGATCCAAAAAGCCTCACGTGGTGTGTTGAACAGTCAGAGCGTTGCCTGTTAATTACGGACCACCACTTGTTTCTTCATGTTGTTTATTTGGGGATACGATAGAAGGATATTATTCCCATAACAGCAACACGTATCCGACTGTACAACAACGCTCGGACATAGTTGGTTTCTGGAGGAGACTAATGTTACTGGAGGTTCAGTAGTTAGCATTAGCATTAGCAGCGTCAAAATGGACGCGGCATGACGTGATGTGGGAATTCCCCATTTTGACCTGAAGCGAATAGAGTAAACCGGAAATGAAACTTTACAACCGAAAGAAACATGTTCGCCGGACTTAAAGATCATTATGGTATGATATGACACCAATTTCTCCGTGGTCATACCGTTAGGTCTTAGGGTGACCCTCTAAGTTTCCCCAAATAGTACGTAGTGACCATCTTTGTCACGGTGGGTCAAAGGTAATTTCCGGTTTACTCTACTTTGCTTTCATCAAAATTTGTTTAAAGGAAAACAGCTGTTATCCGTTTTTTTCCATTAATTCATTTAAACATGATTATAAAAAGTGGAATAACTGCATTGTTTATCCGTTTTTTCATTTTGGTTTTAGAAACAAATAATGAAGAAACGTTTGTTGTTTTGTTCTTATTTTTTGTTTTATTTTGAAAAACGAATGAAGAATGATACACGTAGCTTCAGTATTTACATATAAAGACTGGAATGTATTTATGGTCCTCTAAAAAACAGGATTAATGCTAATAATTATACAAGCTATTTTGGCTTGAATCAAGTTAAAATAAAAAAATTCTGCTATTGTAATAAGTGAAAATGATATATTTTAAAATTACGTTTTCCAGATCTACTGTTTAAAATCACGAAACTTCCTCTTTATGTGATTCGGTCTGATTTTAAGTGTGATGAGATATTTGAACTAAAATGATAAAATTATATATTTACATTTTTCCCACTGTAATAACCTATTAAATAATATTATTCCATATTTCTACTTGGTGTGTTTTGAAAAAAATATTGCAACTTTTTTACTTGATAAAAAAGTCTTGAATTAAGCAAAAAAAAAAAAAAAAACTAAATCTTGAGTAAAGTGAAAAATCTTGAATTAAGCATAAATAACTGAACATTAAGCAACAAAAAAACTATTAAATTTAGCAATAAATACAATTGCAAAAATTTCTGAATTAAGAAAAAAACTTGAGTTAAGCCAAAAATCTTACATTTGGCAATAAAAATAAAATACCAATCTTGAATTAAGCAAAAAAAAAAAAAATCAAATAAATAAATAAAAAATCTTGAGTTAAGCCAATTTTAACTTTAAATTTTGCAAAAAATAAATAAATAATAAATATATTGAATAAGCAAAATAAATTAATTAAAATACATTTAAAAGCTCTTTAGTTAGGTCAAAAATGTTGAAATAAGCAAAAAAAGATCTGCCAGTAAAACAAATGAAAATGATCTTGGTAACATTTCTTAAATCATATTTTGCAGATATATTGTTTCTAACTCTGTTCTTATTTCTCATTTACAACTTCCTCTTTATGTGATTCTGTCTGATTTTAAGTGTGATGAGACTCAAAAGATTTTGACTAAAATATATATTTTTTTTAAATCCCTGTAACAGTATGAGTATACTGTCAGTGTATTTCAGTTGTAACCATTAGGTGGCAGGCCAGTCTAACAGAGTGTGTGTGTGAGTGACCAGGGTTTGTTTGTTTTTTTCAGAACATGTCCATCGAGCAGCTGATGGGAGAACTGGACGAGAACGACGATGGCGAGCTGACGTTCTCTGAGTTCTGGAAGTTGATTGGGACTCTGGCCAGCAAACAGGAGGATTCCTTTAGTGATTGTGCAACACCAAAAAGCAGTGACGAGCACAGCAGCCGACCCAGATGCACTGAATTCTTCTCTCAGCAGAACCACATGTGTCCCTTTAGTTCAAGTATTTGTTGAATGTGGGGAACTTTGAATTAAAGGCTTCATTGTCCTCAAACCCTCAAACACCAGCTCTCTGTCTTCTGTCACTCATTCACCACATTATATGATGCCACAGGTGGTAAAAGTACTCGCATTCTGGACTTAAGTCATGATTGGGAAAAAAAGTACAAGTACTGATTCAATTCTTTTACTGAGTCAAAGTATGAAAAAAGTACAAGTTATCAGTTATAATCCCATAAAATTATAAGAGGTATAACTGTATTTTTTATTTTTAAGAGACAAAAGTTAAAACTATGAGATAAAAACTATATACACTGAAAAAAGTAAAATGTTGAATCACTTGATTCAGTGTTTAACTTTTCTTCAGTGTATATGTGATTAAGAAATCTATAATTTATGAGATAAGTCAAAATTTCAAGATAAAAAGTTGTTAAATATTAGATAAGAAATCTATAATTATGGAATAAAAGTCCAAATTCTGAAAAGAAAAATTCACTATATATATATATATATATTTATATATATATATATTATGTAGGGTTAGGTGTATATTATCCCAATGCCTATCTAAGGCACAGATAAAGACACTGTGGTCATCAAGTGAAGTGGTGACATCCTTTGGGTTCTCAAGTGGGCGCCCTCCTTCTTCAGTGTTTCGCTGACACCACGACACCTCCAGAGGGTTCAGCAGTGAATCCCAGCGTCTCAGGTTCACTCCCATCAAAATTCCTAATTTTATGAGATATAAAGTCATTAACATGAGATAAGAAATGCATAGCTTATGAGATAAGAGTAAAAATTCTGAGATAAAGGTCAGTTATTAAAGATAAAAGTCAAAATTAGAATATATAAAACAACAGGTTCTAGTACAGATACCTAAAAAATGTAGAGTAACCAAACTGACTTTTCCTTGGTTTGTTCCCCACGTCTGTATGATGCTCGACCAGCCACATTTGAGCGGGAACGTATTCCCAGCCTTGATTTGAGCTTTTGTAACAGTATATGTGCTGGAGCTGCCAGTGGTGCAGTGTTCAGAGCAGATCTGGTGTCATAGCGCTGCACAAAGACACCTGTCAAGCGTTAAGCAGCACTCAAGACATGACCTGCTCTTCACTGTCTGTCAATAAACACACACTAAAACACTGAACACACACTAAAACACCGTGAACACACACTAAAACACTTTGAACACACACTAAAACACCGTGAACACACACTAAAACACTGTAAACACACACTAAAACACCGTGAACACACACCTAAAACACCTGTAAACACACACTAAAACACTGTAAACACACACTAAAACACCGTGAACAGACACTAAAACACTGTAAACACACACTAAAACACCTATAAACACACACTAAAACACTTTGAACACACACTAAAACACCATGAACACACACTAAAACACTGTAAACACACACTAAAACACAGTGAACACACACTAAAACACTGTGAACACACACTAAAACAACGTGAACACACACTAAAACACTGTAAACACACACTAAAACACTGTAAAAACACAATAAAAACACTGTAAAACACACACTAAAAACACCGTGAACACCACACTAAAACACAGTGAACACACACTAAAACACCGTGAACACCTACACTAAAACACAGTGAACACACACTAAAACACTGTAAACACACACTAAAACACTGTAAACACACACTAAAACACTGTAAACACACACTAAAACACAGTGAACA
>CM035793.1:46053738-46139046 GCA_020466265.1 Siphamia tubifer | reverse complement strand
CTCCCCCTCCTCTGTCCATGTGTACTCCGCCATTTTCACTCACAGAGAAGTGATCATGTGATCATGTACGTCACATCCTGTGTCGTATAAATACAGAAAAAGTGTTTCCATTGCACTTTTGCGATATATTAGAATATGGAAACATCTGGAAAACCACCTCATGAAAGCATAAAAACTTTTTATCGCTATTATTTTTTATTTTTTTTAAATTCAGGTGTTTCCATTAACATTTTTTTTTTATAACGATATTTACATTTTGCACATTTCCAAGGGTAATGGAAACGCAGCTAGAGCCTTCGTTACTATGATTGACAGATAGAAAACCTGGCATGGACTTCAAAATGGCATCATGACCTTTTGACCTTGAGGGACCTTAAAAGATCAAAATTAAGGTCATATGATATTTATATTCATATTTATTTTTATCTTATTCTATCTTGGTGCATGCTTATTATATTTTATATATATATATATATATATATATATATATATATATATATATATATATAAAATTCTTTTTTTTTTCTCCTCTTTTATGATATACTATATGTTGAATGTTGCAGCGTTACACCGAGACAAATTCCTAGTTGTATACTACATGTGTACTATACGAACAATGGCAATAAAACTCTTTCTGATTCTGATTTTAAATGTTCGTAACTCCAAGCAGAGTGTCAATAAGTACTCAATAGATGTGTTTCCATTACAGTTTTTCACAAAACAATAGTGATATTCCTAAAATTCCGCACTTTAAACGTGTTTCCATTGATGGTTGTTCTGGGCAGAAGCGTCTTAACTCATGCTTTTCGACGGTCCTCTAGAATGTTCCGACAGCTCCCATTCATTTTGAATGGACGTTCCCAGCGTTCTGCGGGCGGATTTTTTTCGATAACCACCCGCTGCGCCATCAACACCCGCTGTCAATGGCAATGAGTTTTGTGACTTCAGATTCACGTCACCGTATCACTCCGCAGGTAGTTCGGCCACTTTAAAAGTAAACATTCACTACGTTGTAACGGCTGTTTTATCTAATCTGTTAGAGTCAGAGCAGGAATAAACTGGAATAACTGTAGAATAAGAGGGATAATGGATTGACCATACGTTACTATCAGAAAAATATTTCCCTTCGGGGGCGGCAGAACACCTGTGCTGTTCTGTTTTCTGACAGTCACATTATCCCTTACAAATATGGTCCAGTGATATTCCACTGCTGGAACATCAACCTTTCCATGTGTTGATATCACGCTGCATTTCTGTCTCTAAAATGACACTGATGTTTTTCTCCTGAATTATTTCCAGAACATTCTCCCGTCTCATCCTCTGTCCATGGGTATCGTGCTATTTTCACTCCAGTTTTTTTATGGCGATATTTACATTTTCAAATTTCCAAGGGGGGGCGGCACGGTGGTGCAGTGGTTAGCGTGGTGGTGCAGTGGTTAGCGCGGTGGTGCAGTGGTTAGCGTGGTGGTGCAGTGGTTAGCGCGGTGGTGCAGTGGTTAGCGCGGTGTTGCAGTGGTTAGCACGGTGGTGCAGTGGTTAGCACGGTGGTGCAGTGGTTAGCACGGTGTTGCAGTGGTTAGCACGGTGGTGCAGTGGTTAGCACTCGTGCCTCACAGCAAGAAGGACCCTGGTTCGAATCCCAGACCAGACCTTTCTGTGTGGAGTTTGCATGTCCTCCCCGTGTCCGCGTGGGTTTTCGCCGGGCACTCCGGTTTCCTCCCACCATCCAAACACATGCACTGATAGGTTAATTGGTTAATCTAAAATTGTCCATAGGTGTGAATGTGAGAGTGATTGTTTGTCTATATATGTTCAGCCCTGAGATGAACTGGCGTCTCATACAGGGTGTACCCCGCCTTCACCCATTGTAGCTGGATTAGGCCCCCAGTGACCCCCGTGACCCTAGTGAGGATAAAGCGGGTTCAGATAATCAATGAAAGAATGAACATTTCCAAGGGTAATGGGGTGAAAAGCTGCAGTGTAAAACATGTGCCGTGTCTGTTGATTGTGTAACAACAGCCTTATCATTCAAATAGAAACTAGAAGTGAAACCTAAAACTTGTCTGGGGGCGAGTAACCTGAGGTGGCGGCATAAACACCAGCTCGTGCACACATACTGTGTATATACACATGAGCTCATTCATTTCTACGCTCACTTAACCAGACGGCCACTGAACTTTGAAACTCAAGTGTAAAGTTTAAAGCCTTTTCATTCCAACACAGAAAGTCTGTGAAGGACAAAAAAAAAAAAAAAAACCCTAACCCATAAAGACCCAGACTTTTCAGTCAGTTACCAAACATATTTTCTTCTATATTCAACCATCTTTAACTGGTCTATTATCATTTATTCTAATATTATCTGCTGTATTTATATATATATATATATATATATATATATATATATATATATACACAAGATTTTTTTTTTAACTGATTCATACATTTTTGCACAATTTAAGGTTTTTGTTCTTGCTAAATGTATTCAGTTTTTTACTTTTTGTTTGTTGCTTAATTCAAAATCTTTGTCTAATGCAGGATTGTTTTTTCTAGATTCAAGGGTTTTTTTGTGCTTTTTTTTTTTTTGCTTCATTTAAGATTTTTTCATAAATTCAAGTTTTTTTCCTGCTAAATATATCTATGTATATAACATTAGTGTAAATCATATAAAACAGCTGATGTAAGTAGATGTAGAGGTTTCGGTCTTTACGGGTTAAATGTGTAACAAATTAATTTTTTTTTATTAAAAAAAAACATGTGCCCCGGCTGTCACTGTGGTCGTTCATGATTTATAAACTGCTCCTGATCCCAAAAGGAGACAAGACTTACTAATGTCAGTCATTGATTATTGATTACTGGCTGCAGAGGTCAGTTATAGCCTGTACACTGAAAAAAAAGTAAAACATTGAATCTACTTAAAAATTTATCTTAAATTTTGACTTTTTATGATCACATAAAAAAATCTAGTTGAATGATTTAAATAAAATTGCGTAGGGTTAACTTTATTTGAATATAATTCAATTTTCTCAACTAGATGTTTTTATGTGTGACCTAATTTTGAAGTTGATTCAATGTTTTTACTTTTTTCATTGTAGAGACAAAAGCAGAGTGTAGTGGACACCAACGCTGCTACACGGAAAATCTATAGGGGTCATTTGTCTCATTGACTGACACAATACAATAGGAAACCATGGCAACCAAAATGTCATCAGTAACACAATATTGAGTATGGTAATAATGCATAAGGAAAGAATGTTTATGAGCCACTGATTGACCATTAAATAGACTTTTCTGATGTTTAATTGCAAAAAAAAGTTAAATAACTAATACTATATTTTAAATAAATTTTTTAAAATTTTTATTTTAAAATGTTTTTATTGATTGATTTCAACCATGTAATGATAATCTGAAAACAGAAATTAAATCCCTCTGCCCCCCCCTCTCCCTCCCTCCATGTTCATTGTAATTTATGTACAATGACAATACAATCTATTCTGTTTAGGATATTAATGACTAATTCAGATTTTCATTGTACATCATTACTTGTACTTTCACAATAAAAGCATGTATTATTTATGGAGCTTGCTGCTTTGCACACAGATAATATGAACGCTCCTGTAGTTTTTATACCAACTTATGTGTAAATATTTGTCCATATATTTTTTTAATTATATTTTTTCATTTTTAATATCCATCTCTCTCTCTCTTAGTACTTCATATATATTCTGCTGCTCTCACTGTGTTTTATGTTTTTATTTATTGTGTTTTTAGTTAAGTGTTTGTTTTGTGAACTAAATCATCTTTTAAAAGGAATATCTTATCTGATTTACACAACAAATCACCCCTCAGGGACACATTTATTAAAGTGAACGACTCAAGGAAACTTTGTTATAATTCAGTGACACTGAAAAAAGGTAAAACATTGAATCAATTTTTAAAAAATCTTCAATTTTGACTGTTTAACTCATCATTTTTACTTTTTATGGTCACACATAAAAAAAAAAAAAAAATAGAGAGAGAGAACGAAATTAAATTGCATAGGGTTAGAGTTAATTTCATTTAACTTAATTTGATTTACTTTACTAGATGTTTTTGTGTGTGACCTACTGAAGAAGAATTTTGAAGTTGATTCAATGTTTTAGTTTTTTTAGAGTACAGAGAAAGAATGACGTTAGATACTGAGAACCTGTTCTTTCCTATAGCAATAAATTAATTAATATGTTAAAATCTACTTAAATCTAAGGCTGATAATCAATACAACATAATAAAAATTAAAGTAATAAAGTTTTCTTTATGAGCATCTTAATACAACAACAGCTGACTGTTAAAGAAGTGATATTTCTATTTATATGTGTAATCATTATGTAAGCATCTATTTCAGTTACAATGAAAGAATGAAATAATTTTAATTTTGTGGATGCTGTCATATTACATCTGGTCCAGGGACAACGGTTGAAAAAATAACCTTTTTTATTTTTGCTAATACTGAACAGAAATGTTTATTCATGTGTGCTGTCCCTGTTAAATAAACAAATAAATTAAAAAAATATTTATCAATCTGTTTTTATAGTAGTTTAAGTCACCGCATGCATATTCTTTTTATATCATTTTATAGTACATTTTGACTTTTGATGATAATTTTGACTTTTAATCTCATAATTATGCTTTTTTAGTTCATATTTATGAGTTATTTTCCATTTTTTCTTACATTTACTGCCCATATTGAAAAAACAAAGTACCAGTACCAGTATTACAATAATTATTTAAGTATCCATTTATCTACCTATTTTTATAGTAGTTTAAGTCACTGTGCATATTCTTTTTATATCATTATATAGTACATTTTGTCTTTTTATTAAATGTTTTAAATCATAATTTAGACTTTTTTCATCACATAATTTCATTATCTTATAACCAAACTGAGTACCAGTACCAACACCAGTACCAGTACCAACACCAGTACCAACACCAGTACCAGTACCAGTACTCCAATAATTATTTAAGTATCTAGTTATTTACTAATTTTTATAGAATTGTAAGTCACTAGATGCACATTTTCTTTTTTATTGAATCATCTTTTTATTCCTGTTGACTGTGCAGTGACATCCATGATATTTTGTGTGAAACGACAGTAAACTATCTACTAGCTATCATCTTTATTATCATCAATAACCACTAAATGAACAGTAGATTTTTCAGTTTGGTCAGAGTCGTCCCACAGTCTTTTTTTTTTATTTTTACTTCACCCTAATGTTCTGTTCAGCTGCTGCACAAACTACATATTTGGTTTTAGTTCCATTACGTTTTTTTTTTCCTAGTTTCAAAAGCAGAGCGTGGTCATGGTCGTCATGGGTTACAGAGGAGAAAGTTAAAAAGTAAAGGCAGAGCTGTCTGTCTTACCTGAGTGTTGATGGAGGACGTCCTTTGTCTTTGAAGAGATGCAGGGGACAGAGCCAAGGCAAAGATGGACGAGGACAGAGCTGACACTGGCTTAAATATCACCTGTCCACCCCCCCCTCACCCCCCCTCACCCAAAACAACTTCACCCACTTACGTAGATGCTGCCTCTGTATCTCTATCTTCCTCCTCCTCCTCCTCCTCCTCCTCCTCCTCCTCCTCCTCCTCCTCCTCCTCCTCCTCCTCCTCCTCCTCCTCCTCCTCCTCCTCCTCCTCCTTCAGGTGCTTTCTCTCCTGTTCTCCTTTCAGCACACGAACACAGAAAAACAACTAAACTCACACAAGAAGAAGCAGAACACACACACACACACACACACACACACACATTCTCATTTCCATGTCTCATGAGGACCAAGTTTGTAATCAAGTAGACATTGGGTAATGACTGTAAACACAATTCTCTTTATTTTTAATACAATTTGGCCAAAAAAGATAAAGAAAATTAAATTAAAAATTAAATGTAAAAAATAAATAAATGAATGAATAAATATAAAATAATAAATAAAAAAATTAAAAAATAAACAAATACAATATTTTTCACAATAATAAATAAAGAAAAAATGAAATAATAAATATTTTTTACTAAAAAAATGTAGGAATAAATAAAAAAAAATATATAATGAAAAAAATTTAATAAATAAGAATATATATTTAAAAAATAAAATAACTACATATTTTTTAAATACAATAAAAAAAAATATTTTTCAAACCTTTGAAAAATACATGTTTCACTTTACACATGTTTCCCCTCATGCTTTATGGGGACTTCTGGGAAAAAAAAGCTAATGCCACATGAACTCATTCACTGCCATTGATGTGATTTGGGATCAATTCAAATCCAAATGAACAGTCTACACTTTATTTTGAAGGGCATCATACTTATGTACATGACAAGGCCAGTATCCAACAGTTCGTCCACAACATCGCATTCGCACATTCATGACTCTACAATCATGGCCGACGAGAAAAAGTTTGTTTTTTTTAACATGACGTAACGTTGCTATATAGTCAGTGCGAGGTTTCCAGATGGACGACAGGAAGTAAAGCAGAGTGAGTTTCCTGTTGGGAAAACCTCCATGTTTTGTGTAGTTTACGGCTGCGACAAAGTTGATGGTGAATCGTTGTTTTTACCTGTGAGTCACATGACATGTTCCAGGATGACTGCTGATACCTGCCTCATTACTCAGGTTCATTTAGACTTTAAAGTCCGAGCGCGAACCTTCTGAAATTTTACACTTGGGCCTCTCTACTGCCCCCATAACATCCTGTGGTATCGCTCAGTTTCACCAGGTTTTTAAACTGTTGAGCAACGCACAAAGTGACGAGTGAAACGACCGACGGAACCAGATGAAAACGTCTGTTTATGTAATTAATGAAAAGAATAAAATAGGCTTAACTCATGGTCCTCAAAAGTAGGTCCCCCAAAAAAGTCCCAGAAGATCCGATAGTGTACACACACACACACACACACACACGCACGCACACACACACACAAACACACACACACACACACACACACACACACACACACACACACACACACACACACACATTGTATTCCATCCACTGGAAGACTTTTATCTTCTTCTGTTTAAGAATGAATGAGACTTATTGTGTGACAGTGGAAAATAATAAAGCTACAAACACTCCCTGCTGCAGATCTGCCTCGTTTCGTTCCAGCATGTTTTTAATCTACATGGAGCTGGAGGTTGGGTGGGGTTTACACTATGGGATAGTTACGTTACTGCCAGGGCAGAAGGTTCACACCCCAAATATCTGAATCACACCCCACTTATCTGCCTATTACAAGTAGATTTAAACAACAGCTGCAGAGGAAACCATTTCCAGATAATGTTTAGACCCTGGTCTTTTCTCCTTAAATAAAAACATATGATGATAGCAAGGGGCGTAATAATGATAGGGACATTAGTGGGGACATGATTTGAGGACTTTCTAACAAGACACAGCAAAAAAAAAAAAGAAGTAGAAGAAGAATGCGTCTAAAAGAGATGAAATAACATCTCATTTGGTTTTTGTCAACAAAACCTAAGATAGTCTATATTGCATGATATAGTTACAGTATGTTCCACACTATAAGGCATCATTTTATGTTTATTTTAGAAGTTTTTGAGACAATTATGAGACAAAAAGACAAAATTCTAAGATAAAAATGAAAAGTTATGAGATAAAAATACTCAATTATCAGATAAAAAGTCAAAATTCCCAGTGAATAAGCACAACTAGAATGAATCCATATATTTAAGTGAACCTTATAATCCAGAAAATAAAGTTATTATAGTTATCATCACAAAACCAACAGTTACTAGTCCCATCTTGTTTTTGTCACGCGATAAACGTTCGTTGACGACAATATTTAGTTAGAATTTTTCATGAGGAAAGCAACGCTACAGATGTCCAATGACACGCCATCTGTGAAAGACAGAACTGAGGAAGGGAAAAATTTACCTTTTTTTTCCCCAAATGTCATAGAATTTCCCACTTAAAATTGATATGGACATTTTATAAACAGCTGAATATTGGTATGGACATGTCCATAGCGTCCCTACACCATTTTACACCCATAGATGATAGTGTCCAGCTGTATTAATATTGGACAATAGTGGGGAAAAAAGGTGCTCTATCTGTGCATCATTCGTTTTTCAAAATAAAACCAAAAATAAGACGATGAAACAAGTAGTTTCTTCATTATTGGTTTCTAAAACCAAAATAAAAAAACGGATAATGATGCGGTTTTTCAGTTTTCGTTTCCCATTTTATCCAGGATAGGATCAGAAACCTGGCATGGGCTTCAATGTATATATATATATATATATATATATATATATATATATATATATATATATATATATATATATATATATATATATATACAGTATATAGATGTGACAGTAATAAATATACTTCAGAGGGAAAATCAGTGGAGGAGAGAAACTGTGATTTTATATGCAGTGGTACCTCTACTTACCAGAAGTGTTTTCATACTATAAATGTTTCGTAAATATAGTTGCATATTACATGTAAAAGGCCTGATCCTTTCCAACACTACCCCCTAAACCCTTTAAAAAATGTTTAAAAAATTACCAATTTTGGATGAAATATCTGTTAAAAGTGAAAGAAAATGTATATTTTCGATGTAATGTATTGGTGTCAGTGGGTAAACATGTCTTCACTGACTGAACATTAAACATTAAACCATTAAATGAACATGTGGGTCATTTTCATGTGGGTCATTTTCATACCAGACATGTGGGTCATTTTCATACCATTGTGTTTGTTTTAATTGTCACTTTCTTCTTCAGTGGTGTTTGTTGACAGACGTTTGGTGGGTTTAGATCTAGGGACCATTGACTAATATGTACAAAACTGAAGACTGTGTCTAAACAGCAGGAAACACACACACTGAAAAAAGTTAAACATTCAATCAACTTAAAAATTCTTCTTTAATCCGTCACAAAATAAATAATTAAAATAACCCTAACCCTATGCAATTCAATTTGGTTCACTCAACTAGATTTTTACATAATTTTTTACTTTTTATTTTATAATTTTGGCTTTTTATCTCAGAATTTTGACATTTTATTTAATAATTTGTACTTTTCATCATCACACACGAAAAAAAATGTAGTTGAGTGAACCAAATTGAATTGCATAGGGTTAGGGTTATTTTAATTTAATTTGATTCACTCAACTAGATGTTTTTATGTGTGACCTATTGAAGAAGAATTTTTAAGTTGAATCATTGTTTTTACTTTTTTCAGTGTAGATTATGTACTGACCCATACAATATTGGAGTAAGATAAATAGGGTTAGATGAGGTTTTTTTTTTCTTCCTATTATTCATTTAAAGACAAAAAAGAAAACTGAAAAAAGCATCACTATCCCTTTTTTCATTTTTGGTTTTGGAAACAAATAATGAAGAAACAAGTTGGTTTTTCTCGTTGTCTTATTTTTGGTTTTATTTTGAACAATAAATGAAGAATGATACATCGATTATAGAGTAAAAGACATTTTGAAATAAAACACATATGGCCTAAACTATAGGAACAGCAAAAACACTGCAGCTTGTTACTTTAATATTAGGCCTGTTGTTAATGGTGCAAGACACTGATATGTTTCCATTATTCACAGGAAGTACCATAATAGTCATTTTTATATATATATAAAAAAAATATTAATACAAATAACAGTAAAAAACAATAGTAGCCCAAATGTCCAATAAGATGTTTGTTAGTCACCAAAATATCATGCAAGAAACAAAAGTAGTGTGAGATTAAAAGGCTGCGTAGAGTGTATTTACAATGGGAGTGTCACAGTGAGGAAGGGTGACCACATGACCAGGGGTTTATTTGTCTGCTCCATTTTTCTGCTGAGCGGTTTGAAGTGCCAGGTGCTGTTTGCTGCCGTGCATAAAGGTACACATTTGGAATTGTGCCTAAAATGTTCCTGGAGCTGCTGACAACACGAGACCTATAACATAGCACGCTGGCAACATGAGCCCTTTTCTCACGCCTACATTATTCATGAGCAGACTATTTAAAAATCATTAAAATGTAATTAACAAATTACATATAATGTGACACAGAAGTAGAGTTGTTTCTTTTTCTTTCAAGTGATACCCATAGTGGTCCAAATGACATAGAGTTAAATACAGACGTAGGAGCAGAAATGAACGGCCACACTGCCAAAAAGTAAACTTTATCAAGTGTGTTTTTCTGGCGTCCAGTCCAAATATCTCATCACATTTAAAATAAGATATAATCACCTAAAGAGGAAGTTGTAACTGAGATAAAAGAAATTATTTTTAGACGATAGATCTGGAAAAATCACATTTCAACAAATTGAATTTCACTTGTTCCACTGGCATGCATGCATATATATATATATATATATATATATATATATAAATATATATATATATATATATATAGATATAGTGAGAAAGAGAGTGAGAGAGTGTAATTCAAGATTTATTTAGTTGTTTGGCTTAATTGTAGATATTTTTCTTAACTTTATTTTTTGCTTGATTTTTTTTTTTGTTTTTATTGTGTTCCAAACTTTTCCAAACAAATTTTTCATCTTAATTCAACAATTTTTTTTCTAAATTCAAGATTTTACGTTATTTTATTCCTTAAATCAAGCATAAAAAATCTTGAATGATAAAAAAAGATATATTGAATTTGACCCCAAAACAAATCTTTTGACAAGATTTTTTTACTTAAGTAAAAATATATTAAATTACAGAAAAAAATTAAAAAGAAAATAGATAAAAACTTTAACAAAATCTGCCAATGGAACAATTGTCTAAAATAACTTCTTATACCTCAATTACAAGTCATTTTTTACACTGAAAAAAGTAAAACATTGAATCAACTTAAAAAATCTCCTTCAATTTTGACTTTTTATCTCATAATTTTGACATTTTATGGTCACAAATACAAAAAAAATCTAGTTGAGTGAACCAAATTGAATTAAATAGGGTTAAGGTTATTTTAATGTAATTTACTTTGATTCACTCAATTAAATGTTTTTATGTGTGACCTATTGAAGAAGAATTTTTGAGTTAATTCAACGTTTTACTTTTTAAAGTGTCAGTGATTCTGTCTTATTCTAAGTGTGATGATGTATCTTGAGCAAAAAAAAACTTGCTAAACTTTAGATTTTCCAGCACATTATGGTCGTGACAATGTTAATACAACGATAATGTCAAAACACAATACATTCCTGATAGCATGCAATGTTTTCTGTAATGACACTGGCATCAAAACTCATGTGGATAGCTCAGTATTCTTTTATATTTGCTCTTAAAACACACACCAACAGTAAATCCGTCTGTCTTGACACTACCAGCTCATCTAAAAGGAAAGGATTATTTTCAGGTAATTGTTTGTGTCCTAGGGTGTGCTTCCCTTCAAACGCTTAATCCAGCAGCGTCCCAAAAGCCTGGGACATCAGGATCCAGTTGCAGGTCAAACAGGGTTATTAAACTGTACCAGGGTGTGACCGGCAAACAAATGCACACAAAACCTGAACCACAAGAAGCTACCAGCAAATGTCAAGGCTTCAGAAGTGGTCCAGTTTAAGGTCCAGTACCAGAAGCTTCCATCAGTTGATTTAAATACTAACAGAGGACGCATTTAAACTAAATACACACTAAAAAGTGTGTATTCTTTTTTTGTTGTTGCTTGAATTAAGCAAGAAAAATAAAAAAAATCTGCCAATATTCCCACAGTGGGATCAATGAAAAATAACTTTTGTTGTTTTTTAAATATCACGATAAAACCTTTTATTTCAGTTGTTGGAAATAATTATCACAATACATGCAAACCAGACATCTATTTTATGTTATGCTTAATTCAATTTATTTATTTATTTTGGCTAAATTCAAGATTTATGTGTTTGCTAAAGTCAAGATTTCATTTGCTTCATGCAAGAATTATTATTTTCTGCTTAGTTCAACTTTTTTTTTTTAATTCAAGCAAAAAAAAAAAAAAAATAATGACAATAAAAATCTACCAATGAAACAAAGTAACCTGATAAGATTTCTTGAAATAATATTTTCCAGATCTTTTGTCTAAAAACACTTCTTTATATATGAATTACAAGTTATTCTTCAATTGATTCTGTTTTATTTTAAGTGTAATAAGATATTTAGACTAGAAATGAGAAAAACACACTTGGGAATATTTAGATTTTTCCCATGTTATCGAGAAAAAAAAAAACAAAAACGCGATAAAGTAACTGAGCAGGTAAAGTGTGTGTCTGCGTGTCACTGGTTGTTATCTAGTTATTTTTAGCTCTTTAATCCCAGTGGATTACATTACATGAACACTTCTGACCTGCTTCTCTCACCCACTCCCACAGGACAGTCTGTGGGTGTGGGTGTGGATTCCTGGAACTTTAATTATTTAAATAAAGACCTCATATGATCTTAGAATCCGTGTATTATTCGTTTTTCAAAATAAAACAATGATAAAAACAACAATTCGTTTCTTCATTATTTGTTTCCAAAACCAAAATGAAAAAAGTGATAACCATGCTCTTTTTTCAATTTTTGTTTTTGTGTTTCAATGAATAATGGAAAAGGAACGCATAATTCCTGTTCCTTTTCCATTATTTTTGTATCTAATTTTGACCTGAAGAACGTTGAGTAAACCGGAAATGACCGTGTGTCGCGAGACTTTTTGTTTTCCTAGGAAGGCGATTAATTTATTTACCACACCTACCTTTCCTGGCTGCTGGCAGTGTTGGCACAAAAGCATGATTAATAAAAAAAAAAAGATTATTGATAAATGAATTAGCTAAGCCAAAGCACGCACTTGTGCACTTCATATGCTTCAGTTGAGGGTATAGTGCTGTTCCAATCGCAAGAGTAGCAAAAGAAGTGCGCCGTAAGTACCCGGATGGTGCATTTCTAACTGTCAAAATTCGAAGTGTGGAGCAATGGACACTTCTCGCACTCACTGGACGCCATTTTTTCTACGTAACGGAAGAGGAGGGGCCACCACCACTCTTGAAAGATTTGAAAACATGGCGGCTGAAACACTGGCGGAGGTGGAGACGGTCACTGTGTTCCAAATCAAAGGGGATAATAAAAAAAAACAAAAGGAGCAGAATGCCGGTGTTCAATTTTTTTTCAAAGCTGGTCGGTATTTTGGCGGGCGATCGAGATATTTTGACAGCGCGATCGTCATTTCCGGTAAGTGCGGACGAAGAGTGTTTCATTCGGAACTACACTGTTAGTTAAAAATTCGTACACTATCCATGTAGTGTGTAGTGTTCATAGTGTATGAAAGGAAGTGCACTACGGGGAGTGTGTGATTTGGAACACAGTGTAAATCATTAGAGTTACTTTAGCTAGCTAGCTAGCTAGCCAAACGGATGTTAGCCGATCCAGTCCGTGATGCTGCGCGAGTCTATCCGGGAAACTCACGGGGCCTGAGATCGGAAAATTAATGAATGGTATTTAATTGGAAATAAAACAAAAATAAATGTAAAGAGGGGACTCTTCCGATCATATTGCAGTAATATTTAAATGTGTTCTCTCTGGGTCAAATTTTAAAAAGCCGTTCTCAAATCTGTTAATGTTCCATAATAATAATAATGCTCTTTTGTGTGATCCGCAGGAGGAATGTTAGTGCTGCTTTCTTATATCTAGCTTCAATATTACGCTTCTATTTGGCTTTAAAAACAGAATTGAATCATCTCTCAACATTCTGCTTGAGAAAGTAATCAATTTGGATGTATTTATTAGATCCAAATCAAGGATATACTGGTACAAGAGCTTGTGTGTGCAGCAGTTTTACTGATAATACGGTACTATTCTGTGATTTCTTTTTTATACAACACTTTTTTTACCCTCTTTTATTTTTATGTTACATATGGACATGTACGTTTTCGCACAAATTAAAAATGTTAAATGGTAATAATAATAATGGTAATAATAATTATTAATGTGTGTTTCAACTGCTTCTGTTAACCAACGGCTGATTCATTTGTGAGTAAAACCCGTTGATAATTTAAACTACACGCCTGGAGAACATGTGACGTCACCACAGACTCCACAGCTGAGTGGAGTGTGACGTCACATCCTCCACTCACTGTAGTCTCTTACTAAGCCCACATAAAAGCTAACGCTTCCATCATAAACAGGTGGTCTGTCTATGACACATCAAATATTTATTATTAACTTCTATCATATGTGAATTAAGAGCACTTGTCAAACTGAATCATAAGTTAGCTTGACTCGCTCCGTTCACTCCCATTCACATTTTTTGCGAGCGAAGCACCCATGAACCGGAAGTAGAAGAGGGTGACAGACATTCTCTATTGATGTGCGGGACCAATGAAATGAGTTCGGGGCGTGGTCTGTGTCAATCAACCTGTCATCATCATAGGAAAAAAAAACTTGCGACCTGAAGATATGACGACGGAGAAATGTGTTGTCGTATCATACCATAATGATCTTAAAGTCCAGTGGGCATGTTTCTTTCAGTTAAGTGTCATTTCCTGTTTATTCATTTTGCTTCAGGTCAAAATTGGATAAAATGGGAAACGGTCATTATCTGTTTTTTCTATTATTCATTTAGTCACAAAAAGGAAAACTGAAAAAAATGCATCCTTATCCATTTTTTCATTTTGCTTCTGGAAAAAATAATGAAGAAATTAGTTTTTCTCATTGCGTAATTCTATTGAATTAAGCAAAAGAAAAAAGACAAATGGAAGGAAAAACTATTGAATTAACAAAAGAAATGATTGAATTCAGCAAAAACAAATCTTGAATTGGGGAAAAAATATGACATTTTCTAGATCTATTGTCTATAAACCAGTTCTTATATTTTACGTCTAATGAGACATTTAGACTAAAATGATAAAAATAAACTCGTTAAACTTTAGATTTTTGCAGAATGTTAAATCAAGTACAAGTGGGATTTTATGAAAAGAAACAGAAAGTCAATGTGAGGAGAGCAGAAAAACTAAAAAGTAAAAGCAGATGATGGGACTTTAAAGTTCAGAACCATTAGTGAAGGCAAAGATTCTGTAAAATAGATCATTTATTGTCATGTGAAATCAGCTCCAAAGCAAAGTTAGTGAAAAAGCCGTTTCCATTTATCGCATTTCTGCTTTTAAAGTGGATGGAAAGTGGGGGGAAAAAAACTTCAATTTTGCATAAAGTTTTCACATTTGCTTGAAGCAGTTTTGGAAAATAAAACACAAAAACCAAAAAATAAAAGAGTTAATGCCACATGTTAATGGGAAACACATTTTTTCTAAATAAGCAAAAACATTCAACATATTTCAACTGTTTTTCGTGCTTTAAAGATGATGAAAATAAAACCAAAGAAACTGATGGAAAAAAATCTACATGTGAACAAGTGGTTTTTTTTGTTTTAGTTTAAATATATGATCAGACTGAAAATAATAAAGAGGAGACGCATGACTACTGATTTATAGACAATAGGTCAGGAAAATATCACTTCAATAAAGTTTTTCAACATAATTTTGGCTTGTTCCACTGATAATTTTTGTTCTTAATTTGACATTTTTCATTAATTAAAGCAAAAAAATCTCCAAACTGAGTAAAAAGAAAAAATATTTCAAGAACTTTTTAATGAAGATATTTTTTTTTTGCTTAATTCTAGATCTTTGGGGGCAAATAAAGATATTTTTTGTTTTACTTGACTCAAATGTTTTTGTTTTTTTGTTGGGTTTTTTTTTGCATTTTTTCCTCAATTCAAGTAACAATTCTCTCCAAAACAAAGTGAGTTCAAAGGAAAATAGTTGAAGAACCTTTGTTAATGAAGATTTTTTTTCCTTAATTGTAGATTTTTGTTGCTGTTGCTTATTTTAATATTTTTTGTGAAAGGTTTTTGCTTGACTTAAAAAATGTTTTGCTTAACTCTAGGTTTTTTCTGTTTAATTCAAGATTTTGTTTGTGAAAGGCAACATTTTTCTTCACTTGATTCAAAAAACGTTTTTCCCCTTAATTCAAGAAAATGGAACAAAAATATATTTGAATTAAGCAAACAATCTTGAATTAAGAACACAAATCTTGAATTAAACCAAAAAAATATTTAAGTCAAATAAATAATCTTGCATTAAGCAAAAATAAATACATTTAAAAAAAATCAAGAAATCAGGAAAACATAAAGTTAAATTGTAAATTTAACCAAAACAAAATTCCTGAATATATGCAAAAAATAAAAGTTGTCAGTGGAACAAGTGAAAAAAATCTTTGTACGATTTCTCAAAAAATAATATTTTAAAGATCTATTGTCTAAAAAAATAATCTCTTTAATCTCAATTCCAAGTTCCTCATGAGGTGATTAAGTGTGATTATATATTTGGACTAGAAAACAATACATAAAATAAAAATACACTTGTTAATATTTAGATTTTTTTCCCAGTGTCCTTAGCATTTTCTGGAAGGTTCACAGGTCAACCCGTACAAAAACAAGTGTTGGTTCAACCTTTAGCGCGTTAGCGGTGTGTAAACTGCTGATATTCTACTGTCTATGATATGGCTGCTTGACAAACAAGGAAGTGAACGCCTCAGTTGCAGTGGTGCGTTCAGGGACCACAAGCACTGTTGAGCCACATTTTGTAATAACGGTGCATTTTGTAATAAACGTCCAAAATGTAAAAAGTTTTTCATTTCATTTTGTAATAAACTGCAGCATTTTGTAATAAACTATTACATTTTGAGATTATTACAAAATGCACTAGCAACTTTTTTTATTCTCTAGAAAATGTAATAACATGGTGCATTACGTAATAACAATCTAAACTATAGCTTAATTGTAATTCAATTAACTTTAAAGTATTTGTAAAAGCTTGGCCTATTATTAGTATCAGTATTTAACTATTACTATCACTACACTATTCAAAGGTTGAATTAACAGAATATTCTGGAAATTCCAGATTTTTTTTATTGGAATCAAAACCACATGAAGAATAGTTCTAAACAACAACAATAAATGAACCAACACATGCAGGTTTGTGGACAATTTAAAATAATAATGAACCAATGAATAGAAGTTCTACCTTAAACAACGTCAGTGTTTGTTTGTTTACAGAGCTGCTGTGACCACATCATTTATCCACTAACATTCATTTTAAACTAATATTAAATTGCCTCAAAAGGTTAAAAATCAACAACAACATTTCTTTGTCCAAAATATATCCATAATTTTAAATTGTCCTAATGTCTATATATGTGACCCACCACCACGAAACCAGGCATAAGTCGCGCTGAGCCGTTCAGAGCTACAGCCAAATTTAGGCTGGAAGGTGATTTCTTATGTGTTTACATTTTATCAAAAAACGGTACCTTAACACCTCTATGTTCACTTCCTGTGGTCATTACATTGAAATCCAATCAATAAAGGTGTTTATTGAGTCAATTATTTAAGCGGTGACAAAAGTTCAGGTATTGCTGAGCAAAGACAAAGACGACTTCCACCTCTTTTCGCCGAACAAAACGATCTCCGTTCCGTGGGTAAACACCCAAGTGTTTGGTACGAGGTAAAAGCTTATATTGAATGTTCTGTCCAATGGTGTAAGCCAAATGATTATAATACGTCACACTTCTGTCCTATTATTATAATATATAAAACTTCTGTGACATGTCCATCAGAGTGTCCTTTAACATCTGTCAACAATTTGTGTCAATCGGATACAAATTATTATGCGTTGCTAAGGACTTCCTACCCCAAAACAGTCCAAAACTTTAACGGACAATATCTAAAAATATGCAAATTGTAAAATATGTCCAAATGTGGATATTAAAATGACCATAACTTTGGTTCTACTTGTGATAGAAACATCATTTTTTCACCATCTTAAACCTTAGTTTCCACTCTACCAAGATACACACATAACTCTGTTTGGATTTACACACACTTATGCCTGGTTTACTGGTGGTGGGTCACATATGTCTAATTACCAGCCAAGTCATAAACCAGTGGGAATGTTTCCTTTAGTTTTAATGTCACACCACCAAAGCACCTGCTGCTGAAAAATGAAATAACTTATTATATAATGAGGAAACATTTATTATAAAATGTGTTGGGGCAGTTTATTACAAAGTGAAATGAAAAAGTTCTTACATTTTGGACGTTTATTACAAAGTGTGGCTCAATAAGGACAATGTGTGCGTGTGCTGCTGCAGGGAAAACATGGTGTACTTTTCACATGTAGTGTATGTCTGCACGTTATCATAGTATAATTATCATAATGAGGTAAATGTTCTATATAATATGATGCACATGCTGTACATATGGACATAGTGGTAAAGTAGTAGTAGTACAAAGTAAGAGTTGTACTGTCACGTACATGTTTTTTTCTTTAAAAAAAAATCATATATAAGGGATGTATTTTCTTCAGAGCTATGTTCGTAGTGTTTTTACTTTTATATTTTTTATATTTCAAAGTTGTGTGTCATACAAAAACCTCTTTAGTGGCTCACCTCCTGGCTTTGGCTTTTGCTAACGCTGTGTTGTGTTGTGTTCACTGCAAAAAATACAACTATTAACAAGTGGTTTATTTGATCATTTCGAGTCTAAAACGTGTCATCGAGCTTTTTCCATGAGCGTGCGCTGAGGCCTCATGTGTGATGAGACATTTTAAGTAGAAAAGTTTAAAAACACACTTGTTAATGTTTGTATTTTTGCAGTGTGTGGTGTCAAGTCTGCGTATGTGCTGTGATTGGCTGAAGTGGTGGACTGTCCCCTATGACTCCGCCTCCTCTGTCTTCTTCTCTCCTTCTTCTTCTGCAGTTGCAGGTGGAGGTGGGTTCTCCGTGGCTTCCTCCACTTTTTCCGTCTCCTCCTCCTTCACCTCCTCTTTCACTACCTCTTCGACTGCAGCTGCTGGCGTCTCCTCCGCCGCCGGTGCTTCCGCCGGTGCCGGTTTCTCCTCCTCTTTTACCGCTTCTGCTTTGGGCTCCGCCTCTGCTTTGGGCTCCGCTTCCACCTTTGGTTCTGCGTTGGCTTCTACCTTCACTTCTGCTGCAGGTGTTTCTACCTTCACCTCCTCCTCTTTGGCCTCTTCCTTGGGTTCAGCGTTTGCCTCCGGTTTGTCCCCCTCCTTGTCCTCCTTGCCGTTCTGGACACTTTCATTGGCTGTGGCATTCTGGGCGGGCTCTTGTTGGGCCAGACTGCGCTGTTCGCTGAGTGACACGGCCAGGTAACCGACCAGCTTCATGTACTCCTCAAAGCCCAGTTTACCGTCGTGGTCTGCGTCCAGACCCTGACCCATCTGTTTGATGGCCTCATTACTGTCTGCGTCCTGGATAAAAAAGGACATGTAAGGAAATGTCTAAAATACAGGAGACAAACAAAGTCCACAAAAACCTATTTCTGAATTTAACTTAAAGGGATTATCCAGTAAAAATCAGTTTAGTTCATTTTTAGATGATTGTTAGTACATACATATAGTTAACATTAAAATCACACCATTCACATGAACACTGAGGAATTTAAATGTTGTGGTTTTGATCCAAACTGTGTTAACATGAAGTGATTAGAACATGTTTTTATCACTGACACCAAACTCTAATAAAGTTTAAACAACATCACACTTCAGTGGTAGTAAGTAGAGGGTCCCTAAAGACAAAGTGTCCTCAGGTCTTCATGTCCATAGTGTGTCCACAGTTACTGATCTACACACATGGACCTGTGGGTTCAGAAGACGTCTGAGGACGAAGACCATAATAGTCCATTGTCCAGTGACCAAGGCAAGGCAAATGTATTTGTATATCACATTTCATGTACAGGACAACTCACGGTGCTTTACACAAAAACAGAAACAGAAGAAAATTAAAATGATAAAGATGCATTAAAAGACAATTAAAATCAAGACATAAAAACATTTTAAAGCAAATAATAATCTAAGTAAAAGCTCCAGTGAACAATAATGTTTTCAGGCCTGATTTAAATGAACTGACAGTTAGACGCTCTGGAAATTTAAAATCACAGCCTGTTAGTAGACTAAGCTTTACTGTTATATACAGCTGCATTTATATTTAGAATTAAATATGTTTTTAAAATAATGCAACAAAGTCAGGAATTTCCAGAGCATCCAACTCTGCACTCAGCAATGGACTATTATGGTCTTTGTCCTCAGACGTCTTCTGAACCCACAGGTCCATGTGTGTAGATCAGTAACTGTGGACACACTATCTGAGGACATGAAGACCTGAGGACACTTTGTCTTTAGGGACCCTCTACTTACTACCACTGAAGTGTGATGTTTATTATGAGCTACAACATGTGTGTGGTTCAGGTCACATGACAAACCAGATACCATTTTAACATTTTATTTCCCATTGAATACTATTCATTCATTTTCTGATCTCATACCCCATGATCCTTCCGGAAGGGGCAGAGACTTAAACTCCCCATATATGCTTGATGATGTGTTTATGTGAGGGGGGGGGGGGGGTTATGTAATAATGGAAATATTCTGACCGAGAGGATGTTTCCCAGCTGGCTCTTGACGAGATTTTGGAATTCTTTCTTCCCCAGATTCTCCTTTCCTTTGGACGACTTCAGGTAGACCATCACCATGGTTTTAATGGCGTCCTCCATGACTCCTCAGTCTGGGAAAAGGAAACGGGACAACACGATGACATGGGGCCTATTTACATGAGAGTTTATTCCTGTTTAATTTAGAATAAAGGTTCATTCCTCTTTCAGATGAACCATGTAAACACATAATTCCTGTTGAAAACATTAGTTCCTTGTCATATTCTGCGCCACCGACATAAGTGTAGCAACATTTTCCGAGATGTCTGTATGAAGCAAGCAAGTTTTCAGAATAAATAATTCAGAATGAAAAAACATCATGTAAACGTAACCATTGTATCTTCTTAATAAACCATCTCAAAGATTTAAGAATCTCATCCCTGTAGTTTAACAAACTAGGGCCCCCCCCAAACAACATCCTCTTTAGGGCCCAAATGAAGTTAGAAACGGCCCTGGCTGTCACATCTGTTCAGTTTGAAAAGGTATAAATGTAAAGAGTATAAAGTACATATATTTATATAAATGTAAAGAGTATAAAGTACATATATTTATATAAATATAAAGAGTATAAAGTACAAATATTTATATAAATGTAAAGAGTATAAAGTACAAATATTTATATAAATGTAAAGAGTATAAAGTACAAATATTTATATAAATATAAAGAGTATAAAGTACAAATATTTCTGAATAAATGTAGGGACGAAAAGTAAAAAGTGGCCAAATTAAATATCCAAGTACAGATATCTAAAAAAATAGACTTAAGTACAGATACTGAAGTACTTCTACTTAGTTATAGATAGATAGATAGATAGATAGATAGATAGATAGATAGATAGATAGATAGATAGATAGATAGATAGATAGATAGATAGGTTGTAAACCCGTTCCACTGAAAGGCTGATCCAGTGGAAAATGAAACAGTGGATCTCCTCGTGTCCCTGTGAAGCCTTTCGTTTCAACTGTTAAGTCGAGAGCTACAATAAGGGAGGGACAGTGACGTGAGATAAGTGGAGATGGTGAGAGGGAGTCTGATTGAGAGACAAGCTGCGACGCACAATGGACGTTGTGATCTTTGATAGGTCATCTGATCTGCTGAAGGTACCAACGGGACAGGGTGTCACGTTACCCAAGGGATTACCTAGTCCCAATCCTCTCTCTCTCTCTCTCTCTCTCTTCCTTTTGCCTGTCATCGTGTCAACATCGTGATGCCTTCACTGACCCCCCCCCTTTCTCTCTCCATATTTCTCTCTCTCCCTCTCTGTCTCTCTCTCTCTCTCTCTCTCTCTCTGTGCCACTCTGTCTTCCTTTTGCCCAACATCGTGATGCCTTCACTGCCCCCCCCCCTTCTCTCTCCATATTTCTCTCTCTCTCTCTCTCTCTCTCTCTCAACATCCTGATTCGACTTATGAGTGACACCTAATATGTACTGACAAACTTTTGTTACACATCAGCAGCCAATTCAAACACACACACACACACACATTTAAATGTCTCATGAGGACATGGCGATGCCATTGATAGGGATACAGTCTCTAAATGTGCTCCACGCCTTCAAAATAAGAGCGTGGTCAGTGCAGATGAAAACAGTCTCCAGATTACAATGGAAGTGAATCTGCAGTTCTGAGCAGAGTTCTTCCCTCTGGAAAACAACCAAACTGACAACTTCAGATAATTATAAATATTATAAATATGGCCTGACCTTATCTTCCTTACCACTGCTACACAATGTCAGCTGCTTCCTCATTATTTACTCCAGAACACACAGTTGAAAACACAAACACAGACATGTTCATTCACACTGGACATGAATTATCACTGGACATCTGTTTTTCGCCTAAACACAGTCGGTATTTTGCGGCAGAATTATTACTGAGCAAATCACAGACGTGGAGCATTCATACGGGATTAAGAACTCAGACATTCTCCAGAATTATTCCAAATTACCAGTGGTCCATAGGTAATACTGACCCCATGCGAATAGGACATAGGTCTAGTACAGTTTTAGCGGCAAATTTGAGGAAAAGTTGGTGAAATTCATATTTAAGTCCAACAATAGTACATGAGTCATAGCAAAAGTATTTTTTAAACATATTATATTAATATATCTCCCTCCATCATTAAAGCAGTGGTTCAGTCTCAGCAGTTTTTCTAACTTTGCCTCAAATACATTATATGAGTCACAATGATGCAATTTGAAGTTTATGCATAAAATCCAAGTAAAATGTCTCCTGAATACTTCTCGTCTCGTCTCATCATCTTTATCCTCACTAAGGTCACAGGGGTCACTGGGGGCCTAATCCACCTCCAATGGGTGAAGGCGGGGTCAGAGGTCACCCTGTATGAGTCTCCAGTTCATCTCAGGGCTGAACATATATAGACAAACAATCACTGTCACATTCACACCTATGGGTGATTTAGATTAACCAGTTAACTAGTTAACCAGTTAACCTATCAGTGCATGTGTTTGGATGGTGGGAGGAGCCAGAGTACCTGGAGAAAACAGACACGAGGAGAACATGTAAACTACACAGAAAGGTCTGGTGTGGGAATAGAACCAACAACCTTCTGTCTGTGAGGCACCAGTGTTAACTACTGCACCACCGTGGTGCCCTGAACACTTCTAACTATGAGTGTTTGTTTTAGACTTAATTACTGTCAGAGTCAGTTGTTGTTCTTCCTAAAAAGGCATGATTTGAAGAACTTACGCTAGGAATTTAACAAAGAAAAATCGACTCCAAACACGACTTTCCTTGGCGCTGATGTTAGGTATTTCCCCGTCATGTTTGGTACCTTTGGAAAAATGGGGATTCCCTCTAGACAACCCTTAAATAGAAATCTACATAATTATAGATTTGAACCAATGGGAGGCCTCAGAACAAAGCCTTCTACACTAAACTAAAGCCCTTGTTGCTATGACGTTTAAAGGATTTAAGAAAAGCTAGGGCCCCCCAAACAACATCCTCTTTAGGGCCCCAACCAAGCTAGAAACGGCCCTGGCTGTCACATCTGTTCAGTTTGAAAAGGTATAAATATAAAGAGTATAAAGTATAAATATTTATGTCAATGTAAAGAGTATAAAGTACATATATTTCTATAAATATAAGGAGTATAAAGCACATATATTTATGAACAAATAGGGAGAAAGTAAAAAAGTGGCCAGAAAAATAAATACTCAAGTAAAGTACAGAAAGTCTACATTAGTACAGTACGATAACAAAGTGCTTATACTTAGTTACCTGTGTTCCCACACACTACCTAGTCTAGCTACCATTAAATGACTCAGATATAGATGTATCTACAAATATAGATCAAACCAGATAGAACCATAACAGAGACATTGCTCAAACATAAAACACACTGGTAGGTGACACATCTGCGCAGGAATTCCATTCATTGCTGTCTGTGAAGATCACTTAGACAGGAATTTACAGGCCAACTCACAGCTAGTTTAGCCCAAAGCACTGAGAGGATACTTTCACAGCCACCGCACTCGTCTGTCAGCTTCTTTTATTCAAATACTGCAGAACAAATAACACACAAGTACTTTATACTGTTGACTAAAGTACTGACAGACTGATACACTGAAAAAAGGAAAACATTAAATAACTGAAAAAATCTTCTTCAATTTGGACTTTTTATCATAATTTGGACTTTTTATGGTCACATATTAAAACATCTAGATGAGTGAACCAAATTAAATTGCATATCGTTAGAGTTATTTTAATTTATTTTTGATTCACTTAACTAGATGTTCTTATGTGTGACCTATTGAAGAAGAAGTTTGACTTTTTTTTTTCAGTCTGGCCTGTACTATCGGTCATCGGTTCAGACTGATAGAAACAAAAGGGTCCATATGGGTGGATTGGTGGACATAACCCATCACATTTGTAGAGGATGTGGTTCTGTTCGCATCATCCCGCCTCAGTCCAAGTGTGACGGGCCACTTAACCAAAGCAAATTAAACTGTCATTTACTAAGGTACATTTCACACTCAAGCACTCTTCTAAACCAAACCATTTCTCAGCTGCACGCATATGTGGCCAATTAGGGCACGTCCTCATCATCAGTGTCCTCATAGGACAAACAGGAGAACTTTGACACTGTCCTATAGGCTCATTAACGGCTACAGTTTCACTCGACCCTTTTCAGACATTACAGTTTGACCTACTGATCTTACACTGTACTTCTAGTGTCATCTACACCAAGTCTATACTGACACTTCTGCACCGAGTAAAGAACACAATAAACACTTTAACCCCTTAATGCCTACTGTTGCAAATATGCAACATACCAAAAAAAATCTATCTATTGTATGTGATATAGTCTAATTAAATCTCTCCACTTCCTTTAGTACACATTTATGAATTTTTTAAACATATTGAAATTTGGGCGTTAATAAATTAAAGGGATTATCTGGAGTAAAAATAAGTTTAGCAAATTTTTTAAGCCTAATTTCTACCTCTGGAACCCGACGAATATTCATCTTTCCATTCCTGATGTTGCTCCCAGAGCTGGTATTTATGCCTCCGTCCAGCAGTTCACATTTGACGACTAAAATGATGCACTAGTACCAACAGGTGCATTTGGAAGAGTACTTTTTCTGCTGCATTTTTGTCATCCATGTAATATTTGATTTGTCATATTGTCTTAATATCTTAGTGTCTTTGTTCTATTTTTGTCAGAAACTGCCTCTACTACAAACTACACCCTAATATGTGTCATATGAACTTTAACCTTTGAACCAACAGGTGCATTTGGAAAAAAAAAAAAATTATATTTTGTTGTATTTTCCTAGTTCTCGTAATCGTTTATTTTCATTCTGGGTCAAAGGTAGTTTTAAGGACCACATTATAATGACTTTGAATTAATTGTAAAGTAACTAAATATTTGAATTAATGGAGGATAATAAATTAGACTTTAGATGATTGGGAGCACATACATATCAGTCGATGTATAAACGACCCACAACTGACCGCTTTTTTAACTAACCTGGACTGCAAGAAATATAGGATGAACTCGACCCGCTTCTGGACCCACATTTTTAAAAAGTAGTCAATGGTCTTTATGAACATCACATGACCTTACTCACATACCTGAACATCACATGACCTTTGACCTTACTCACATACCTGAACATCACATGACCTTTGACCTTACTCACATACCTGCATTTATTTCTGTTTAAATTCCATGTCATTGTTTGTAAGTTAATATGTTTATAAATATGTTTGTTCTGCTTCATCATTTAAAAGTTATCAACGCTAACGCAGCATCTAAACCAGGGGTCGACAACCTGTAACACCCAAAGACACATTTGAACCTGGTTTCCATGGAAACAAAAACACTGGTAGCCGCTCATCATCTTTAAAAATCAGTGAATGTGTCCCAAACCTTAGTGTTTATGTTTTTGTTTGGATCCACTCTAACAACTTTATTTCCTCTCTCTCTCCCTCCATACCGTATGATACTGACCACCATGGACGACACCTTCACGGAAATTCAGTTAATAAAGTGTATTTATTAATAATAGAAAATTTTACATTACAATGACTTATCAGGTTATTTTAATGTTTGTCTCAAATGACCCCAATATCATTAATCTCACCCATGTTTTTAATTTCTCCCAACATTGGTTGTGTGAGATTATTGTTATCACCTAGTGTGTGTGAGACTATCATTCTATAACTCAATAAATACTTGAGATATTACTATGAAATTGCAAAAGAAATGTTTCAAAATATTTTAAATGTATATATTTTCTTTAAGTTTGTCGTATTTGCTTGTACTTTCACAAAAACTGTATGACTAACACTAATAATAATAATAATATGTTTTTAATTAAATAAATAAACACAGATTTTAAATGTTTGGCATATTTAATTGTACTTTGCCAAAAACTGTATGAAAAACTGTATCCCTCTAGACCAGGGGTCTGCAACCCTGGTCCTAGAGAGCCACTATCCTGCATGTTTTAGATGTTTCCTTCTTCCAACACACCTGATTCAGATGATCAGCCTATCATCAAGCTGTGCGGAAGACTGATAATGTCTGTCAGGTGTGCTGGAAGAGGGAAACATCTAAAACATGCAGGATAGTGGCTCTCTAGGACCAGGGTTGCAGACCCCTGATCTAGACAACCCTTAAATAGAAATCTACATAATTACAGATTTGAACCAATGGGAGGCCTCAGAACAAAGCCTTCTGCACTAAACTAAAGCCCTTGTTGCTATGGCGATGTTGAAAAAAGGCCTCTGATTGGTTGAATTAGTGTCACACAAACATTTTTAATAAACTTTAAGATAAATATAAAATCTGAATTTATTAAATTTGACTCAAGTGACTGGTTTTGTGCTGGAGGGTCACAAATAACTATAATAAATAAAGTCATAATTTCTCTCCTCTACTGATTTATTTTTCCATACTGTCACATCTGTTTAGTTTGAAAACTTAATGAGTCTATTCTGAGAATGTAAAGAGTATAAAGTACATATATTTATATAAATGTAAAGAGTATAAAGTACATATATTTATATAAATGTAAAGAGTATAAAGTACATATATTTATATAAATGTAAAGAGTATAAAGTACATATATTTATATAAATGTAAAGAGTATAAAGTACAAATATTTATATAAATGTAAAGAGTATAAAGTACATATATTTATATAAATATAAAGAGTATAAAGTACATATATTTATATAAATATAAAGAGTATAAAGTACATATATTTATATAAATATAAAGAGTATAAAGTACAGGGATAATGTATTGCACATGCGTGACTATCAGAAAAATATAATAGTAAAAAGTTGCCAGAAAAATGAATAGTCAAGTAAAGTACAGATCAGGGCCATAGTCAGATTAGATATACAAGATAATAGGTATAGATAATTTTTAATGAAATATGTCCTCTGCATTTAAACCATCCTACGGAGCAGTGGACAGACATGGGCAGTGTCCTGGGACTCTTCATGGTTCATGGTTAGTTACCTGCTGGACGATGTGACCCCAACAAACATGTTTTTGGTGGTCGCCAAGGGAACCAGATGTCCCACAGCATTAGAATATTAAACTACTGTATTTTCCAGACTATAATGTGAACTTAAAAGACTTTAATTTTCTCTCAGTGTGTCTTATATATAGATTATATGTGGTTGTGTTTAGTGACTTTTAACTTTTTAATCACATAATTTAGCCTTTATGTCACATCATTTTGGTTCCTTATTGCATACTTTTTACTTTTATCACACAATTTTGAGTTTTTAATCGCAGAATTTTGACTTTTTGTTGCATAATTTTGACTTTTATCTCACAATTTATACTCTTTTAAAGTTTGATTTATCAGAATAAGAGTGTGTTTTATTCCGTGTTACAACTCGACAAGGTTCAGAGTTAGGACACTATGTTTTCAGATGCTCATTTAAAATTCCATGAAGAGGAAAGAGGGGTGTTCGCCAAGGGATCCACGTTGACCAGAACCAGCCCTGGTACAGATACCTAAAAAATAAGTACAGTAACGCAGTACTTTTACTTCATTACTCTGGTTCCTAGTGACAAAACACACACTGTTTTAACACCTCTGCAGAGTAAAAAAAAAGACACCAAACCAAACCATTTTTCTATAGCGGGATGGTGGATGACTGGATGACATGTATTATTTACCTAATGACTGGTCTTGGAGGTGTTCGCTTGCTTCCCAACACGTGCCCTAATTTCACCAAATGATAAGACTCATGACTCGGACGTACGTCAGAGCTTCAGTTTGTCCCAGTTTGTTGAGTTTGGAGACTCAACTAATCCACGTTATTTGTCTTAAAAGACCAAAAAAAAAAAAAAAAACCCTGCGCAAATAATTAAATATACAGGCCTACAACTAGAGGTTTCCCGTTTCCCCTCAGAGCCCAAAGGAGATTGAGTGTTGCGTTTCCAAATGGGAGAATGTGATCCGGTATGTGCGCACAGTAATGACAATACTACCGCTCGTGTGCCATCAAATATTAACAGAGGAACAAGTTAGGTTGTGGCTGTAAATTGCGCTGAGCAGACATCCACTGGCTGTCTTTAATACAACTACTGTGCTGGGTTTGACCAAACACACACACATACTTGTTTCCATGTCTCATGAGGACCAAGTTTTTAATCAAGTAGCCATTGAGTAGTGAGTGTAAACACATCTTTCTTTTTTAAAATAAAAAGATTAAAAAAATTAAAATTACATAAAAATAAAGAAACAAATAAAAAATACATAATAGATATATATTTTTAAAATACTAAATAAATTTAAAAAAATGAATCAAGTAAATAATTAAATAAAACGTAAAAATAAATGCTTTTTTTTTTTTTACTAAACACATCTTCATTCCTTTGAAAAATACATGTTTCGCTTTACACCTGTTCCCTTCATACTTTATATGGACTTCCTGGAAAAAAAAACAAATTAATGTATTTATAAGGCCACGCCATTTCTATTTTACTAGTGGGGACCTTTATTTATATTTAACCTGAATTTTGGTCCCCATAGTTTCAGAGGTCCCCAGGGTGTAACTGTCCAAACATACCAATGTCCCCATGAAGATACACACATACTCATTTCCATGTCTCATGAGGACCAACTTTGTAATCAAATAGCCTTTGGGTAGGGAGTGTAAACAATTTTTTAAATTTAAAAAAAATAATAACTAGATCAGTGGTTCAGACCTGAGTGAAGCAGCACCAGGCTGTGCTAACGCTAACGCTAACACATTAAACTAGATCAGTGGTAGAGTTCAGACCTCAGTGAAGCAGCACCAGTCTGTGCTAACGCTAACGCTAACACATTAAATCTGCCAAGGTTTGGATCTGGATGTTCAGAACTTCTTTATAAACTAGTGTTCTGTGTTCACTAACCATTTATTTTATGGATCATTAACAATCCCTTAGAGCATTTAAAAACATTCCCAGAAATCCTGGCTCCTGTTTTTCACATATGTCCATTTGAATATTCGACCACGTATGACGTCACTCTGACGTTATGTGACGTCGCACAACGACCAAATGTCACATGTTAGATCTAATGTTAAATATGAAGCACAAGATATTGTCTGATTTAACTAAATATGTCAATAACCTGCTTTAAGGTAAAGGTCATACATTTACCAAATATACCATTGGTGCCACGTCATATGACGTCTTTACGTGACGTCATGTGACGTCTTTACGTGACGTCTTTACGTGACGTCATGTGACGTCTTTACGTGACGTCATGTGACGTCTTTACGTGACGTCATGTGACGTCTTTACGTGACGTCATGTGACGTCTTTACGTGACGTCTTTACGTGACGTCATGTGACGTCTATGTGACGTCATGTGACGTCTTTACGTGACGTCATGTGACGTCTTTACGTGACGTCATGTGACGTCTTTACGTGACGTCATGTGACGTCTTTACGTGACGTCATGTGACGTCTTTACGTGACGTCATGTGACGTCTTTACGTGACGTCATGTGACGTCTTTACGTGACGTCATGGAGCCTATGGGTGTTATCTCATCTGAGGTCAGAAGGTCAGAAAAAAGGAAAAAAAAACAGCTGTTACTATCTGGTCTGGATTCTGAGATATCACCACTGATGTGTTTGAACTGTTGACCTTCACTGGCACCTTGACCTTTGACCTTTAGAGCATAAAATTTAATGGTTTCTTCATTGACACATTATCAATCATCTCTGAAAATTTCATCAAAATCTGTCAAGAATTTTTTTAGTTATCTTACTGAAAAAACAAACAAACACACGATAAAACATAACCTCCTTCGCAGAGGTAAATGTGAAAATTAAATTAAAAATAACTAAATAAAAATGAATGAATAAATAAAAAATATAAAAAATAAATAAATAAAAGAAATAATATATATATGAAAAAAATCAATAAAAAAATAAATACTTCTTTCTTTGTTTTTTTAAGTAAACACATCTTCAAACCTTTAACCCTTGTGCGGTCCTTCGGGTCAAAGAGACCCGGTGGTTCACAAATGTACCTTTTTATACGTACTGTAGGATGCCATTGCTTACTACTGAAAACACTAATATATCCTTGGGGGGTGGGGTGATGAGTCTATGGAACTGAACTTTGGAATCTGGGTTTTTAAGACCCGATTGTAGGACACAGCCAGTGTGCCTTTTACGAAGGACCGCACAAGGGTTAAACAAACATGTTTCACTTTACACCTGTTTCCCTCATGCTTTATGGGGACTTCCAGAAAAAAACAAAGTGAGTGTAAACATCTTTTTTATATAAAATTTAAAAAAGCAATAATAATAGATTTTTTAAAATTACATTAAAAAAAATTAATGAATAAATATAATACTTAAAAAATAGGCTATAATAAATACAAATAAAATAAATAATAATATATTTTAAAATATAATAAATAAATAAAAAAACAGTTAAACTGTTTTAAAAATACATCAAATTAATTACACATCTTCAAACTTCACTATAAATACAATCAAACTTCAAGAAAAAAAACATAATAGTAATATATAATAATAATAATAATAATAATAATAATAATAATAATAATAGATTTTTTTAAGTACGAAAATGACAGGAAATTAAGTAAAAAATAAATTAATAAAAAATAATCATTTAAAATTAAATAAATAAAAGAAATAAGAATATTTTAATGAAATTCTAAATAAAAAATGAAAAAATAAAATAAAATTGTATTTACATGAAAATAAATGCTTCTTTTTTTCTTTTTTTTTTAAAGTGAACACACCTACAAACCTTTGAAGAATACATGTTTTGCTTTATGGGGACTTCCTGGAGAAAAAAAATAAGGTATTTATAGGACCACATCATTTCTATTTTATTAGTGGGGACCTGAGTTTTGGTCAGAGGTCCCCATGGTGTGACTGTGTCCCCATAAAGATAGGAATACACACACACACACACACACACACACACACAACAGAAGGTTAAGGCGCAACTCTATCAACAGGCGTCAGGTTTTGCCAGCACTCATCATTAACAACATACGCAACTTTAGGGATTGAAACCCAGCACAGACAGACAGACAGACAGAAAGAGGACGCACAAAAATACTCTAAACTAAGCAACAAAATAAATGAGTTAATAATTATTCTAAACGCAAAATAATACTGCAAAAAAAAAAAAAAAAAAAAAAACTAAAACTTTTGGAGCTATTTTACGCGCGGCCACATGAATCCACATTAAATATGTGGTGTTTAATCCCACTGGTGCTCAGTTGAATTTTTTTGATAGACTCTTTCCATTTGATTGGCAAGTTGACAACTGATCTACATCAAAATATCAGATATCTTTCCAAGAGAGAAAGAGAAAGAGAGACGCCAAGTGAAATGGCATATGGCACGAGGACAAACTTACTCATCTTAAATACAAACTAGTATTAGTATTATTATAGTTATTAGTATTATGAGTTTCTGTAAAAATGTTCAATAAAAACATGTAACATGAGCCTAAAAAAACCTGATAAGTCATTGAAACCGTCCTGCAGTGATGGCTCTACTCTACTCTTCTTGTCTTGCAGGACTATCATCGAAACGTGGCAAAAAAAAACCATGAGCAAAAACAATGATTAAACGAAGGGAAAAGTGTGAAAAAACTAAACTTTAACTCACCGTTCACCGTCTGCAGGACCACAGAAGTGTAGAAATGTCAGCAAATGGGAGTTTGTGGCTTGTCCTCCGCCTTTTGTGCGCAGCTTTAAGCATAGAGAACTTGCCAAACTAGTAGGACTGCAGAATCTCTTCCGTGATTCCGTGATTTTTTTTTTCCCTTAAAACTTTTCCCCCTGACAAGTCAAAGGGCGTGTACCTGGAAGAAAGAGACACACAGAGGGGGGGAGAGAGAGAGAGAGAGAGGGGGAGAGGGAGGGAAACAAGTGGGAATGTTGGAAGTGTGCACTGGAGTTTTCAGGAAAAGGGAGTTGAAAGTGGATCAAAACACTTACACTTGGTTTTTTATTGGAATTTTCTCTGGCTCTCGCGCCAGCTGTTTCATGTCACGTGTGAGTTGCACAGTTCCACGCCACGGCTTTGGAGAAACTTTTCATGTGCAGGGACGAGGAGACAAGGGCGGGTGGGATTACTTCATCTGCACTAAACTCTATAATCTACTATCATTCCACCTTCCTTCTAAAACAGAGGTGTCAAACATGCGGCCCGGGGGCAAAATCCGGTCCGTCTATAAGGCTCCAATCCGGTCCCTGGGATCAATTTATGAAATGCAAAGAATTACACCAAGATATAAATCATTTCACTTCATGGTCCATATATATATATATATATATATATATATATATATATATATATATATATATATATATATGTGTGTGTGTGTGTGTGTGTGTGTGTGTTTAATAGTGACTTTTATTTGAGTCTTGACTTTTTATTTGTGAAATATGCTTTTTTCCTGCTCATACCCATGAAACTGTATATTACAGAATGTTAAAAAACGAAAAAAAAATATTGTGTTTTATTTATACGTTGCATATTTGCAACAGCAGGTGTTAAAGGGTTAATATTTTAACAGTGCATAGTCTCTATAGTCGTCTGTGTTTCCAAAGCAGAGATGGATGTCCTGTTGACCACATCTGCAGGACATGTGTCTCAGGACACATTTTTGTTTAAAGGGAACAAAATGCTGCAGTGTGTTACATTAACTAAAGAAAACTGAAAAATAATACTTTTTTTAACCCATTAAAAACCCTGAGCAGGTTTTGTGATCAGGACTGAAAACCCCATGTCATTTTGGGGTTAGGGAATAAACATTAGAGTTTCAGAGTCATTTTTGGGAGGGGGGGCATGAAACAGAATGCTTTCTCTGTCTCTCTGTCTGTCTCTGTCTCTCTCTCTGTCTCTCTGTCTGTCTCTGTCTCTCTCTCTCTCTCTCTGTCTCTCTCTCTCTCTCTGTCTCTCTCTCTGTCTCTCTGTCTGTCTCTCTCTCTCTCTCTGTCTCTCTCTCTCTCTGTCTCTCTCTCTCTGTCTCTCTCTCTCTCTCTCTCTGTCTCTCTCTCTCTGTCTCTCTCTCTCTCTGTCTCTCTCTCTGTCTCTCTCTCTGTCTCTCTGTCTGTCTCTCTCTCTCTCTCTCTGTCTCTCTCTCTGTCTCTCTCTCTTTCTCTTTCTCTCTCCTTTGGAACTAGTCTTGCAGGGTTCAGTCCTCAACATGTTGAATGTTATATAAATGTAATGGTAGTTACAGCATGGTTCTGTACTAGTGCATATTTTACTTGTAAACAGTTTTTTTAGCCTAGCCACACTAGCTCCTCCTAGCGTCAGTAAATCTAATGTTCTACAGTATTAGTCTAGTTTCACTCAAAGTAACTTTTAGGTAGATTTCCCTTAAACTGGTCGACCAATCACAGCATGGGCCACGGAATGCATCTGGACAAGGAAGGGGCCATAATTGAGGGGGGGGGGGGGGCATACACACGTACCCAGGGTGTGATTCATCCAGAAAAAAAAAAAAACAGAGGGAGGGGGTATTATGGATGTTATGACCCTCATTCCCACACAAATAACATAAATGAGGCTCAAATCACTAAATAAACTTTTAAAACCATCAGTTTTAAAAGTTCATGTGTCCCTTTAATGCTGCCCATGTTTGGGGACCAGGGACCGGTTCTGTCCGGCCAGCGTTAGGTCAAACTGAGTGCATGAGACGCATCTCCGGATGAACACATTAAAACCTGGACCTCCCCCTGGGTCCGGCTTCTGCTACCACCAGGCACTTTTCTGCTGTGCACCGGCACAGGATGAACCAGGAATGCTCAGTGGGAAGGTGGCTCACGGGTCCCACTGCGAGCTTGACAGCCCCCCTCTGCACAGACTTCACTGCATGTGAGGCTCCTCTATCAGGCATTTTGTGGGTCATGCCATCAGAGGCCTAATGTTGGCCTAGTATTGGCCTAATGTTGGCCTAATGTTGGCCTAGTGTTCTCCTAATGTTGGCCTAATGTTGGCCAAGTGTTGGCCTAGTGTTGGCCTAATGTTGGCCTAATGTTGGCCTAGTGTTGTCCTAATGCTGGCCTAGTGTTGGCCTAATGTTCACCTAATGTTGGCCTAATGTTGGCCTAGTGTTGTCCTAATGCTGGCCTAGTGTTGGCCTAATGTTGACCTAATGTTGGCCTACTGTTGACCTAATGTTGGCCTAGTGTTGGCCTAGTTTTGGCCTAATGCTGGCCTAGTGTTGGCCTAATGTTGACCTAATGTTGGCCTAGTGTTGGCCTAATGTTGACTCTAATATTGGCCTAGTGTTGGCCTAATGTTGACCTAATATTGGCCTAGTGTTGGCCTAATGCTGGCCTAGTGTTTGCCTAGTGTTGGCCTAATGCTGGCCTAGTGTTTGCCTAGCGTTGGCCTAATGCTGGCCTAGAGTTGGCCTGGTGTTGGCCTAGTGTTGGTCTAGGGCACCACATTGACCAGAACCAACCCTGAAATGGGGTCATACCTGAAGTAATTATTTAATGGATGATGAAATGCAAAATGTATATTGATATTGGCATATTTTAAATATTTATGTGAATAAAATGAGTGAATGAATGAATGAATGAATGAATGAATGAATGAATGAATGAATGAATGGAGGCTTGTATTGTGAATACAGATTTCAGGGCATAAATATGTGAATTTAAAGAGTGAAGAGTGAATGTAGATCAGCTGTTTGGTCTGTATTTAATTAATGGAGATACTTTTAAATAAACAAATAAGAAGCACAGACATTTACATATCAAACTGGTGCATCTTTCTACAGACATATGAGATAGAAGCCTGAACTTCCCTTTATAATCACACACACACACACACACACACACACACACACACACACACACACACACACACACACACACACTGGTTTCCATGTCTCACTTGTTGGTCTTTGGGTTGTGAGTGTAAAAAAATAAAGATTTTTTTTTGAAGACTTACATTTCAAAAGATAAAAAAACAATAATATATATATATATATATTTAAAATTGTAAACAATAAATAATAATAATAATAATAATAATAATAATAATAATAATAATAATAATAATAATAATAATAATAATAATAATAATAATAATAATAATAATAATAGGGGCAAAATGTATTATTGAAAAAAAAATTAAAGATAATTTTGTATTCAATAAAATTCAGTAAAAAAAGAGACCAAAAATATTTAAAAAAATGTTTGTCTTAATTCAAGGTGTTGGTTTGTTTTCTTTCCCTTGTTCAATATTTTATTTATTTATTTTTAAATTGCCATTGAATTCAAAAATATCTTGGGAGAAGTTCTTGAAGTAACATTTTCCAGATATATTGACTATAAATCAGTGATTCTGTTTAATTTGTTTAATTTGTGCGTTCACAGTGTTTTTAGTGTGTGTTTACAGTGTTTTAGTGTGTGTTTACAGTGTTTTAGTGTGTTGTTTACAGTGTTTTAGTGTGTGTTCACTGTGTTTTAGTGTGTGTTCACAGTGTTTTAGTGTGTGTTTACAGTGTTTTAGTGTGTGTTTACAGTGTTTTAGTGTGTGTTCACTGTGTTTTAGTGTGTGTTCACAGTGTTTTAGTGTGTGTTTACAGTGTTTTAGTGTGTGTTTACAGTGTTTTAGTGTGTGTTTACAGTGTTTTAGTGTGTGTTTACAGTGTTTTAGTGTGTGTTTACAGTGTTTTAGTGTGTGTTTACAGTGTTTTAGTGTGTGTTTACAGTGTTTTAGTGTGTGTTTACAGTGTTTTAGTGTGTGTTCACTGTTTTAGTGTGTGTTTACAGTGTTTTAGTGTGTGTTTACAGTGTTTTAGTGTGTGTTTACAGTGTTTTAGTGTGTGTTCACTGTGTTTTAGTGTGTGTTCACAGTGTTTTAGTGTGTGTTTACAGTGTTTTAGTGTGTGTTTACAGTGTTTTAGTGTGTGTGTTCACTGTGTTTTAGTGTGTGTTCACAGTGTTTTAGTGTGTGTTTACAGTGTTTTAGTGTGTGTTTACAGTGTTTTAGTGTGTGTTTACAGTGTTTTTAGTGTGTGTTTACAGTGTTTTTAGTGTGTGTTTACAGTGTTTTAGTGTGTGTTTACAGTGTTTTAGTGTGTGTTTACAGTGTTTTTAGTGTGTGTTTACAGTGTTTTAGTGTGTGTTCACTGTTTTAGTGTGTGTTTACAGTGTTTTAGTGTGTGTTTACAGTGTTTTAGTGTGTGTTCACTATGTTTTAGTGTGTGGTTTACAGTGTTTTAGTGTGTGTTTACAGTGTTTTAGTGTGTGTTCACTGTTTTAGTGTGTGTTTACAGTGTTTTAGTGTGTGTTTACAGTGTTTTAGTGTTGTGTTCACTGTTTTAGTGTGTGGTTCACAGTGTTTTAGTGTGTGTTTACAGTGTTTTAGTGTGTGTTCACTGTTTTAGTGTGTGTTCACAGTGTTTTTAGTGTGTGTTTACAGTGTTTTAGTGTGTGTTTACAGTGTTTTAGTGTGTGTTCACAGTGTTTTAGTGTGTGTTTACAGTGTTTTAGTGTGTGTTCACTGTTTTAGTGTGTGTTTACAGTGTTTTAGTGTGTGTTTACAGTGTTTTAGTGTGTGTTCACAGTGTTTTGGTGTGTGTTCACAGTGTTTTAGTGTGTGTTCACAGTGTTTTAGTGTGTGTTTACAGTGTTTTTAGTGTGTGTTCACAGTGTTTTAGTGTGTGTGTTTACAGTGTTTTAGTGTGTGTTTACAGTGTTTTAGTGTGTGTTCACAGTGTTTTAGTGTGTGTTCACAGTGTTTTAGTGTGTGTTTACAGTGTTTTAGTGTGTGTTCACAGTGTTTTAGTGTGTGTTCACTGTGTTTTAGTGTGTGTTCACAGTGTTTTAGTGTGTGTTTACAGTGTTTTAGTGTGTGTTTACAGTGTTTTAGTGTGTGTTTACAGTGTTTTAGTGTGTGTGTTTACAGTGTTTTAGTGTGTGTTCACAGTGTTTTAGTGTGTGTTTACAGTGTTTTAGTGTGTGTTCACTGTTTTAGTGTGTGTTTACAGTGTTTTAGTGTGTGTTTACAGTGTTTTAGTGTGTGTTCACTGTTTTAGTGTGTGTTCACAGTGTTTTAGTGTGTGTTTACAGTGTTTTAGTGTGTGTTTAACAGTGTTTTTAGTGTGTGTTCACAGTGTTTTAGTGTGTGTTTACAGTGTTTTAGTGTGTGTTCACTGTTTTAGTGTGTGTTTACAGTGTTTTAGTGTGTGTTTACAGTGTTTTAGTGTGTGTTCACAGTGTTTTAGTGTGTGTTCACAGTGTTTTAGTGTGTGTTTACAGTGTTTTAGTGTGTGTTTTAGTGTGTGTTCACAGTGTTTTAGTGTGTGTTTACAGTGTTTTAGTGTGTGTTTACAGTGTTTTTAGTGTGTGTTCACAGTGTTTTAGTGTGTGTTCACAGTGTTTTAGTGTGTGTTCACAGTGTTTTAGTGTGTGTTCACAGTGTTTTAGTGTGTGTGTTTTACAGTGTTTTAGTGTGTGTTTACAGTGTTTTAGTGTGTGTTCACGGTGTTTTAGTGTGTGTTCACAGTGTTTTAGTGTGTGTTTACAGTGTTGTAGTGTGTGTTCACGGTGTTTTAGTGTGTGTTCAAAGTATTTTAGTGTGTGCTCACTGTGTTTTTAGTGTGTGTTCACTGTGTTTTAGTGTGTGTTCACGGTGTTTTAGTGTGTGTTCACAGTGTTTTAGTGTGTGTTTACAGTGTTGTAGTGTGTGTTCACGGTGTTTTAGTGTGTGTTCACAGTGTTTTAGTGTGTGTTTACAGTGTTGTAGTGTGTGTTCACAGTGTTTTTAGTGTGTGTTTACAGTGTTGTAGTGTGTGTTCACTGTGTTTTAGTGTGTGTTTACAGTGTTTTAGTGTGTGTTTACAGTGTTTTTAGTGTGTGTTCACTCTGTTTTAGTGTGTGTTCACTGTGTTTTAGTGTGTGTTCACTGTGTTTTAGTGTGTGTTCACTGTGTTTTAGTGTGTGTTTACAGTGTTTTAGTGTGTGTTTACAGTATTTTAGTGTGTGTTCACTCTGTTTTAGTGTGTGTTCACTGTGTTTTAGTGTGTGTTTACAGTGTTTTAGTGTGTGTTCATGGTGTTTTAGTGTGTGTTCACGGTGTTTTAGTGTGTGTTCACTGTGTTTTAGTGTGTGGTTTACAGTGTTTTAGTGTGTGTTCACTATGTTTTAGTGTGTGTTTACGGTGTTTTAGTGTGTGTTCACAGTGTTTTAGTGTGTGTTCACAGTGTTTTAGTGTGTGTTCACAGTGTTTTAGTGTGTGTTCACAGTGTTTTAGTGTGTGTTCACTGTGTTTTAGTGTGTGTTCACTGTGTTTTAGTGTGTGTTTACAGTGTTTTTAGTGTGTGTTCACTATGTTTTAGTGTGTGTTTACGGTGTTTTAGTGTGTGTTCACAGTGTTTTAGTGTGTGTTCACGGTGTTTTAGTGTGTGTTCAAAGTGTTTTAGTGTGTGTTCACAGTGTTTTAGTGTGTGTTCACAGTGTTTTTAGTGTGTGTTTACGGTGTTTTAGTGTGTGTTTACAGTGTTTTAGTGTGTGTTCACGGTGTTTTAGTGTGTGTTCAGTGTTTTAGTGTGTGTTTACAGTGTTTTAGTGTGTGTTCAAAGTGTTTTAGTGTGTGTTCACGGTGTTTTAGTGTGTGTTCAGTGTTTTAGTGTGTGTTATTGACAGACAGTGAAGAGCAGGTCATGTCTTGAGTGCTGCTTAACGCTTGGACAGGTGTCTTTGTGCAGCGCTATGACACCAGATCTGCTCTGAACACTGCACCACTGGCAGCTCCAGCACATATACTGTTACAAAAGCTCAAATCAAGGCTGGAATACGTTCCCGCTCAAATGTGGCTGGTCGAGCATCATATAGACGTGGGAACAAACCAAGGAAAAGTCAGTTTGGTTACTCTACATTTTTAGGTATCTGTACTAGAACCTGTTGTTTTATATATTCTAATTTTGACTTTTATCTTTTAATAACTGACATTTTATCTCAGAATTTTTACTCTTTATCTCATAAGTATGCATTTCTTATCTCATATTAATGACTTTATATCTCATAAAATTAGGATTTTTGATGGGAGTGAACCTGAGACACTGGGATTCACTGCTGAACCCTCTGGAGGTGTCGTGGTGTCAGCGAAACACTGAAGAAGGAGGGCGCCCACTTGAGAACCCAAAGGATGTCACCACTCACTTGATGACCACAGTGTCTCATCTGTGCCTTAGATAGGCATTGGGATAATAACACCTAACCCTACATAATATATATATATATATATATATATATATATATATATATATATATATATATATATATATATATATATATATATATATATATATATATATATATATATATATATATAGTGAATTTTTCTTTTCAGAATTTGGACTTTTTATTCCATAATTATAGATTTCTTATCTAATATTTACAACTTTTTATCTTGAAATTTTGACTTATCTCATAATTATAGATTTCTTATCACATATACACTGAAAAAAGTTAAACACTGAATCAAGTGATTCAACATTTTACTTTTTTCAGTGTATATTAGTTTTTATCTCATAGTTTTAACTTTTTGTCTCTTAAAAATTAAAAATACAGTTATACCTCTTATAATTTTATGGGATTATAACTGATAACTTGTACTTTTTTCATACTTTGACTTCAGTAAAAGAATTGAATCAGTACTTGTACTTTTTTTCCCCACATGACTTAAGTCCAGAATGCGAGTACTTTTACCACCTGTGGCATCATATAATGTGGTGAATGAGTGACAGAAGACAGAGAGCTGGTGTTTGAGGTTTGAGGACAATGAAGCCTTTAATTCAAAGTTCCCCACATTCAACAAATACTTGAACTAAAGGGACACATGTGGTTCTGCTGAGAGAAGAATTCAGTGCATCTGGGTCGGCTGCTGTGCTCGTCACTGCTTTTTGGTGTTGCACAATCACTAAAGGAATCCTCCCTGTTTGCTGGCCAGAGTCCCAATCAACTTCCAGAACTCAGAGAACGTCAGCTCGCCATCGTCGTTCTCGTCCAGTTCTCCCATCAGCTGCTCGATGGACATGTTCTGAAAAAAACAAACAAACCCTGGTCACTCACACACACACTCTGTTAGACTGGCCTGCCACCTAATGGTTACAACTGAAATACACTGACAGTATACTCATACTGTTACAGGGATTTAAAAAAATATATATTTTAGTCAAAATCTTTTGAGTCTCATCACACTTAAAATCAGACAGAATCACATAAAGAGGAAGTTGTAAATGAGAAATAAGAACAGAGTTAGAAACAATATATATGCAAAATATGATTTAAGAAATGTTACCAAGATCATTTTCATTTGTTTTACTGGCAGATCTTTTTTTGCTTATTTCAACATTTTTGACCTAACTAAAGAGCTTTTAAATGTATTTTAATTAATTAATTTTGCTTAATTCAATATTTTTATTTTTATTTATTTTTTGCTGAATTTAAAGTTAAATTGGCTTAACTCAAGATTTATTTATTTATTTATTTATTTATTTATTTATTTATTTATTTATTTATTTATTTATTTATTTATTTATTTTTTGCTTACTTCAAGATTGGTATTTTATTTTTATTGCCAAATGTTAGATTTTTGGCTTAACTCAAGTTTTTTTCTTAATTCAGAAATTTTGCAATTGTATTTATTGCTAAATTTAATAGTTTTTTGTTGCTTAATGTCAGTTATTTATGCTTAATTCAAGATTTTTCACTTTACTCAAGATTTAGTTTTTTTTTTTTTTTTTGCTTAATTCAAGACTTTTTTATCAAGTAAAAAAGTTGCAATATTTTTTTCAAAACACACCAAGTAGAAATATGGAATAATATTATTTAATAGGTTATTACAGTGGGAAAAATGTAAATATATAATTTTATCATTTTAGTTCAAATATCTCATCACACTTAAAATCAGACCGAATCACATAAAGAGGAAGTTTCGTGATTTTAAACAGTAGATCTGGAAAACGTAATTTTAAAATATATCATTTTCACTTATTACAATAGCAGAATTTTTTTATTTTAACTTGATTCAAGCCAAAATAGCTTGTATAATTATTAGCATTTAATCCTGTTTTTAGAGGACCATAAATACATTCCAGTCTTTATATGTAAATACTGAAGCTACGTGTATCATTCTTCATTCGTTTTTCAAAAGAAAACAAAAAATAAGAACAAAACAACAAACCGTTTCTTCATTATTTGTTTCTAAAACCAAAATGAAAAAACGGATAACAATGCAGTTATTCCACTTTTTATAATCATGTTTAAATGAATAATGGAAAAAAAAAACGGATAACAGCTGTTTTCCTTTAAACAAATTTTGATGAAAGCAAAGTTGAGTAAACCGGAAATGACCTTTGACCCACCGTGACAAAGATGGTCACTACGTACTATTTGGGGAAACTTAGAGGGTCACCCTAAGACCTAACGGTATGACCACGGAGAAATTGGTGTCATATCATACCATAATGATCTTTAAGTCCGGTGAACATGTTTCTTTCGGTTGTAAAGTTTCATTTCCGGTTTACTCTATTCGCTTCAGGTCAAAATGGGGAATTCCCACATCACGTCATGCCGCGTTCATTTTGACGCTGCTAATGCTAATGCTAACTACTGAACCTCCAGTAACATTAGTCTCCTCCAGAAACCAACTATGTCCGAGCGTTGTTGTACAGTCGGATACGTGTTGCTGTTATGGGAATAATATCCTTATATCGTATCCCCAAATAAACAACATGAAGAAACAAGTGGTGGTCCGTAATTAACAGACAACGCTCTGACTGTTCCAACACACCACGTGAGGCTTTTTGGATCAGGTAAGGTGCACTCCTGAGAGTAATTAAATTACTTCTCTGTAAATATAGTTTGGCATTGCAGTAAAATGCATGCATTTTTTGTTATAAAATAAATCCAGCAGGTTTGTGTGCACTAGCAAACTTTAGCATTAGCCTGACCCAGTCTAGTCAGTAGTGAAATGAACCCTGGAACTGAGTGGACAAACTACTACTGACATGTGGGAATTTACCTCATTTAGATTAGACCTAAAAAGTACTTAAGTATATATTTTCAAAAGTAGTTCATTATTGAAATGGAAAACCTATTTAGCATAGACTTTTTAGTGTATTGCTGTGAAAATTGATGCTAAACTAGGGATAAATGTGTAAAATAAACAAAAACTAAAGCTGAAGTAAGTTTTGACGAAACACAATTACACCAGAACTGATTTAAGAATAATTTACAACTAAATTCGGATTCTTCACGGCTGACTACATGCGTGGGGGGGGCTAGACAGTCACTATGGCGGACACACCAGGAAGGGTCACGTGGGTGGGAATTAAAATTAGATAAAACGGGAAACGTTATCCGTTTTTTCTATTAGTCATTTAAACACAAAAAGGAAAACTGGAGAAAAAAACGCATTACTATCCATTATTTTCATTTTTGGTTTTGGAAACAAATGACGAATATACAAGTTGTTTTTTTTTCGTCTTATTTTTGGTTTTATTTTGAAAAAACGAATGAAGAATGATACACGGATTCCAATAAAAACCCAGAATAACTGCGGTACCTTAGTGTAGTTTGGTAGTTCAGAGGTCACCAGGGTCTGAAATTCGTCTTTGCTCAGCGTGCTGGAGGATCCGTGTTTGTCCGCGTGCACCTTGAACTGGCTGACGATGGTGAGGATGGCAGCTTCCATGATGGTTTGAGCTGGAATATGACCTGGAATGTTCAAAACATCACACGTGAAAACTGAAAGAGGAGCAGGAGTAAAAGCACTGAAAAAATTATCCTCTAAAACAAGTTAAAAGAAAATAATACAAAGTAGTTTTGTATATTAATTGTATATCAGTTGGTCAGTTGTATATCAGTTGGTCAGTTGTATATCAGTTGGTCAGTTGTATATCAGTTGTATATCAGTTGGTCAGTTGTATATTAGTTGGTCAGTTGTATATCAGTTGGTCAGTTGTATATTAGTTGTGGTGCAGCCTCACCTGTTAGAAGTGTTGCAGTGTGTGTGATGGTGGTTGAGGATCCTCCAGTCTGAACATCAGTGTCTTCTTATATTCATATATATACCTGCTTCAGGTCCAGTCAGTGTGCAAACCTCAGCGGAAAACACCTCCTGCCCTCTTCTCCCTCATCCTTATCTCTGTCCCATTTCCACGACTCTGCGCATAAACGTCCCAAACCTAAACATAAACCACACCAGTGCTGCTGTGGTGTTCTCCAAACGGCACCGTCTGAAGTGATGATAGAACAAATAAGCAGTTGAGGTTCCCTGCAGAGTTTGGACGATAGCATCTGTCAGGCTCTTCTAATCAGCAGACTGAATCATGCATGTCTAAGCTGTAATTAGTTTATACAAAACATGAGTCAAATGATCAGTGGTGGAACAAGTATTCACATCCTACACTTGAATAAAAGCATAAAAACAGCTCAGTCTGAAGTACTGCACTGCCCTACAAAGCAAAAAGTCCAAATTATGAGATAAAAAGTCAAAATTATGAGATAATAGTCATATTATTATAATATATAAAGTCAGTTTGTCTCCTCCACTGATTTTCCCTTTGAAGCCACTTATGTTTAATACTGTCACATCTGTTTAGTTTGAAAAAGTAATGAGTCTATTCTGAGAATGTAAGGAGTATAAAGTACAGATATTTATATAAATATGAAGAGTATAAAGTACAGATATTTATATAAATGTGAAGAGTATAAAGTACATATATATATTTTTTTTTAAATCTAAGGAGTGTAAAGTACAGATATTTATAAAAAGTAAAAGATTTCCAGAAAAATAAATACTCAAGTAAAGTACAGATACCTAAACAATCTACTTAAGTACAGTACTTGTACTTAGGTACTTTTCACTTCTTCTAATTACATTTAAAATATGTCATAATTACCTAAAGAGCAACTGTTCAGTGAGATAAAATCTGATTTATCTATTTATTATATCTGATGTTTTTTATTTGTATAGTTAATGGCTCATTGACTTAAAAAAATCTTTGATTCTACAGCAAAGAATCAGTTATTCTGATATAAACTAGTGTCATATGTTGCCTTCTGATGACAGTGGGGGGGTCATTAATCAGGAAATGCACAAGGAAGCAATTCATTACATATAAATGCACTATTCTACAACAGTATTATCTTCATTGATTTTTATATATATATATATATATATATATATATATATATATATATATATATATATATATATATATATATATATATATATATGAAGAGTTCATTTGCAAAAACAGATAACTCCATTTTTCTTTTTTTTTCAGAAAATGTCATTTTTGTACTCTACATTCCACAAATAATACTGATTTATTTGATATATTATTTATTTCATTTGGTAAGATCTACTAAATTGAATAAATAATATATCAAATCAATGAGTATTACCAAGAATGTAAAGTAAAAAATGCAATTTTCTGAAAAAAAACGAAAATTGGAGTCATCTGTTTTTGCAAATGAACTCTTCATATATATATATATATATATATATATATATATATATATATATATATATATTATAACTCTGAAGCTGTGGTGTGTTTCGGTGTGGAACTACACTGAGTCATATATTTATAGAGTTCTTCAAAACAACAATAATTTCCTTTCATAGAAGTTAAAACATCTTGTACAGTTCTTGAAAGTGTCACCATCCATCTGACATAAATAGCTCAAAAGTATTGAGATGTTGAATTTAGCATTTTACAGTCACACCCTGTCTGTAAAGCCCCAATATTTAACAAATAAAGATGTAACTTTACAGGGCATTTATTTGGACTAATATTGTCTTTGTTAAACTATGATTGAAATCACAGATGGTCAGTTGGAGTTAATTTCACATGGACAGATTCACCTCTAACGTCTTTTTATGGTCTCATAAAAACAGACTTGTTCCCAATGTTGTGACAGTGTAGTTTTTCATTCTATAGACACATACTTAATCCTTTACAGTTTAGCTTTTACAACATACAGAAAGGATGTGTGGTTTGAACATGAAGAAGAATTATAATCTGGAAAACTAAAGTCTAGTTCTCACTCTCTCTCTCTCTCCCTGTCTCCGTGTGTCTCTCTCACTGTCTTTCTTTCTCTCTCTCTCTCTCTCTCTCTCTCACTGTCTCTCTCTCTCTCTCTCTCGTGTGTTGTGGGTTAAAAATGCCGTACATCGCGGCTAATACGAGCACAACACAGACACATATCCAGCAGCACCACAGCTCAGTACTCACTAACCTTTGACCCTAACCACAGCTCAGTACTCACTAACCTTTGACCCTAACCACAGCTCAGTACTCACTAACCTTTGACCCTAACCACAGCTCAGTACTCACTAACCTCTGACCCTAACCACAGCTCAGTACTCACTGACCTTTGACCCTAACCACAGCTCAGTACTCACTAACCTTTGACCCTAACCACAGCTCAGTACTCACTGACCTTTGACCCTAACCACAGCTCAGTACTCAAATCAACAACTGCACCTGCCAAGAAAACACCACCAAACCACACAACACTGACAAATACATTCACTCCTTAACTTCCACTGTCAAGAGCCACATTTGATTTTGAAAAAATGAGTAAGCCTAATATATAATTTTATTTATTTGAACTTTTATAACATTTTATTTTAGTTTCTCTCTGTTTGCACTATTTTCAGTCTGTATTGACAAAATAACTTTTTCGTTTTGCACATATTATCTACACTTGAAAAAAGAAGAAATGTATAATTTTAGTAATTTTATTTGAACTTTTATAACATTTTAGTTTAAATTTGTAGAGGATCATTAGAAGTTAACGCTTACAGAGTTCTAAAAATCCACATGCAACAAAGTCTGTTGTCAATTCATATAATTTGTCATTTAGTTTTTATTAAAATCTCGTGTCTCGTCACAGCCCTAAAAATAACTTTTTTTGAGGGAATAATGTGAATTTGTAGAAATGATCGTCCATTTTGTTTGGTATCTTATGTTGACAGAACACCGGCCCTGTTCTGGACTGATGAGCTCGTCAAGAACCGACAGCGACGTAAAAATGTGGAGGAAAAGGTAGACTGACATGTATGTAGGGCGACTTGTTTGTAGAATTCAAAGAATGTCAGAGTCTGCGGTGGAGCGACACTGGGCTGTTTTGTGTCATTGCTTACATTCTCTGTCGTCAGTGTGTCAGCTGTGGGTCCACCGCCTCCCTGTCGGCTTCACGGATCAGTACTGAGTGAGTTCACCTCTGTAAATGTGTCAGGGTATTTAATCTGCATGTAAATATTTTAGTTTGGTATCAGAAGTGTGATAATAGATGCTTGTCGTGCCAACACTTCCGCTTCACAACAGACATATGACTCATCCACCAGGAAGGTCGCACACGGGACGGGTATCGGCAGAAGTTTTTCACCACCAAAAAATACCTCTGATAATTGTTCTGGTCTTTGACTGAGGATAAATAAATAAAGAGGATTGTAGCACCTTAGAGATGCTACATCATCATCAATCAGTTCCTAAAAGTGTGATAATGCCTGAAAATGTACTGTATTTACTGCACTATAAGGCGCGCTGGATGATAAGGTGCATGAAGTGAAGTCAAAATTATGACATAAAATGTCAAAATCATTGAAGTCAAAATTATTAGATAAGAAAATGAAAATTATTAGATAAAAAAATTTCAATTATTAGATAAAAAATGAAAATTATCAGATAAAAAATTAAAATGATTAGATAAAAAGTGAAAAAGAAATTGTGAAAATTATTAGATAGAAAATGAAAATTATCAGATAAAAAGTCGAAATTCCAAGTCACTAAACACAACCAGAATTAATCCATATATAAGGTGCTCTGGATTATAAAACACACTGTTGTTTTTGGAGAAAATGAAAGTGTTTTAAGTGTGCCTTAATGCTTGGATAATACGGTAATGAAATAGACCTTTCCCAATAACCTAGTAAACTAGCCCCGCCTAATCAGAACATGTTTTATAGTATATATGTGGAATAACACACTGTCATATATATTAAAAACATGGACTAATTAGCACTAAAGTCATTAGTTTTATGATTCATCTGATTAAAATATGGAAGATTTAACACATTTAGTGTCTGAAGAAAAAACTAAAAAAAAAAAAGTAGAGCCATAGAATAAAAAAGGAGACATTTGAACATTTTATGTTGAAACATTTATTCAACTTAACACAGACTTCCTAAAAGAGGACATAACTGATGAAGACAGAATTATTCCAAATGTATCTGTACATTTGTTCTGAGATCATTTACACTTTCCACTTCAAAAATATGCCCTAAAAACACCTCAGATATTATATTTTAACTCTTTTTGTTCATCTTAAATGTTCTTCTAATCCCTTTGGTCTAAATATTAGCATGTTGTAAAATAAAAACCTGTTCTGTACAAACGATAATGTTCAGATGGACACTGATGTCAACCCTGTCACATTCATTCTCTGCCTCATAAACACTTTCAGCTTCTGTAAACTTTAACCACTAGTACTTTTATTATTATTTATCTACAAGCAAATGCAATCAAACTGTACATTTACATGCACTTAGAGAAATTCAAATTATTGCTTTTCTCAAATTAAAATGAGGGATGTTAAAATTAACGTAGATTAATGTGATAACAGGTGTTATAATTTGTAGTTTGGTTGAAATTTTTGAATAAGCATGTTTATTGCGTGCTTTTATATATATATATATATATATATATATATATATATATATATATATATATATATATATATATATATATATATATATATATATATATATATATATATATATATATATATATATATATATATATATATATATATATATATATATATATATATATATATATATATATATATATATATATATATATATATATATATATATATATATATATATATATATATATATATATATATATATATATATATATATATATATATATATATCATGTTTTCTGGTGGATGTTTCCCTGCATTTTAGAAAAGTTTTAGAATTTTAGTGGATTTTAGCAGGTTTTGTTTTCTATATTTTTTTCCCTCTACATTTTTGTAAATCATAATTAATCTAAATTAATCCAAAGCAACTCTGTGATTAATCTTAAAAAATTTAAATATATTACAATAAAATAAATGAATGAAAAAATAAATAAAAAAGACAGATAAATAAAAATAAATAAAAAAGGCAAAACATTTTTAAAAAGAAATGAATAAAAATAAAATTATATTAAATGTAAAAAAACTAAATAAAAAAAAATATGAATAAACAATAATTGCAGGTCCTGTCATGTGACTATTTCACATGTTTATTGAAACGTCGTAGCGTGTAGCGCCACCTAGTGTCTGAGTCTGAAACGTACCTCACACAATAATTTAAATATCTCTGGTGCATGTGAACGTACTGAAAGATATTCTGATCAATTCAACATATCAATAATCAATACTCATTATAAAGGCACATAAGCAGTACACTGAAAAAAAGTAAAACATTGAATCAAATAAAAAAAAAATCTTAAATTTTGACTTTTTATGGTCACACATAAAAACATCTAGTTGAGTGAACCAAATGAAATTGCATAGGGTTAGTGTTTAATTTAATTTAATTTAATTAGTTTCACTCAACTAATGTTTTTATGTGTGAACTATTGAAGAATTTTGAAGTTAATTCAGCGTCTTTACTTTTTCAGTGTATCTGTGTAAAACCAAAACAGCCCATAATTTCACCTCCTTTTGGTAGAAAAGCTGTGGTTGTTCTGGTGAAAAACAGAAAAGAAAATTAGTGGTGTCAGAATAAATAAATACGAAATTAACTTTCCTTCAAATCATTGAAAAACATCCAACAAATCTTTTTTTTTTTTTTTACTTTACATCCACTAAAAGAAAAAAAAAAATGAAGGAAAATCCAAAACTATAACAATTTAAATATAAAACTTTCTGTTTGAACACGTACCGACCAGCAGGAAAAGGTCAAATAATGACAACGTTTATGGACTTTACTGCAAACACTGCAAAAAATATATGTTTGAACCATTTCTATTTTAAATATCTGATCACATTTAAAATAAAACAATCACCTGAAGAAAACCATTTTATACACAATAGTTCTGGAACTAATAACAAACTGAAACTTCTTTTTTTCTTCATGTAAGATTTTTTTTTTTATTCCAAGGTTTTGTTTTTTATTTCCTTACTTCAAGCTTCTTTTTGTTGCTTAAGACTTTTTGCTTAATTCAATATTTATTTTTGCGTAATTCAAGATTTTTTTGTTGCTTGATATATATATATATATATATATATATATATATATATATATATATATACACACATACACATACACACATACACATACACATACACACACATCAAGACCTTTTACTAAATCAAATTTTTTGGCTTAATTCAAGCAAAAACAAAATCAGTCATTGGAACAAGTATAAATAATCTTGGTAATATTTTTTTTAAATCACATTAGTTTCAGATTTATTGTCTATAAATTAGTTGTGTCTGATTTTCACTGTGATAGATATTTGGACCAGAAATGATAAAAATAAAGTTTCTAACATTTATATTTTTACAGTGTACTTTCCTTAGTTTACATTTTACTCATTAAAACTAAAACAAAACAAGCAGCAGTTTTTTTTGTTTTTGTTTTTTTTTGTTTTTGTTTTTTACATGAACTAAAAAACTAAAAGTAAACGACTGTATATTTACACTTCTGTTAAAAACATTCAATACTGGTTTGGTTTTAAATCTGTTTAAGGTTTTCTATTCTGGGATGCCCAGTAAATATGGATCATGTGTTGGAGGTCCCCATGACGACGTTACAAAAATAATATAAAAAAGGAAATTAGTGGTTGGAAAAAAAAAACACAATGAAAAGGAAAAAAATAAATGTTTAAAAAATCTGAACAAGTAATTTTTTATGTAAATGTTTGATCAGACTGAAAATACAAACTGTCTGTTCAGTCTGATATGAACTGATTTATAGACGATAGATCTGGAACTAATCTGATTACATTTATAATCTGGTCACAGATACAGAGATAATTTTCACTCATTGCATTGGGAATTTTTTTTTTTTTCTTCAAGATTTTTTTTGTCTAATTTATTTTTTTTAAATTCAAGATTTTTGTCTTGATTCACAAATTTTTTTTGCTTGATTATTTTTGTTAAATCAAGATTTTATTTATTTATTGCTTAATTCAAATTTTTTTTGCTTGATTCAAGATTTATTTTTTTGCCATAATTGAATGAAAATCATTTTAGTAAAAATGTTTTAAATCATATTTTCCAGATCTATTGTGTAAAAATAAACTACATCTGACTGAACAGTTCTCATTATGTGACTGTTTTATTTTTTCAGTCTGATTCAGACAAATAATAAAACTTTTCCAGATGTGATTTTTTTTTGTCACTTGTGTAAAAGTTAATATTTAATTTGTCTTTTTTTCATCCAGCTGCTGAAAACCTCCACAAACCAGATCTGAAACACAGATCTCACGTCTGCTCTGTAACTGTCGGAGGTTTTTCAGTCCGTCAGGTGTAGAAATGGAACGCTGGAGGCTTTTCCACTTCTAATAACTGACACAGAACTGGTGGAACCGGATCTGAATCTGGTTCTTATCGCTGAACCAACAGGGATCTGCTCCTCTGGGACTAGACCGTTAGCATAATGCTCCAGTACCGCCGCGGAAATATTTAGTATTTGTTTAAACCTGCTTTCAGAAGCGGCAGGTGGTTTTCCCAGGAGTCACAGTCAGGCGGTTTTCCCAGGAGTCGCCGTCAGGCGGTTTTCCCAGGAGTCGCCGTCGGGGTCGTTTTGCCAGGAGTCGCAGTCAGGCGGTTTTCCCAGGAGTCACAGTCAGGCGGTTTTCCCAGGAGTCACAGTCAGGCGGTTTTCCCAGGAGTCACAGGCAGGCGGTTTTCCCAGGAGTCACAGTCAGGCGGTTTTCCCAGGAGTCACAGTCAGGCGGTTTTCCCAGGAGTCACAGTCAGGCGGTTTTCCCAGGAGTCACAGTCAGGCGGTTTTCCCAGGAGTCACAGTCAGGCGGTTTTCCCAGGAGTCGCAGTCAGGCGGTTTTCCCAGGAGTCACAGTCAGGCGGTTTTCCCAGGAGTCGCAGTCAGGCGGTTTTGCCAGGAGTCGCAGTCGGGGTCGTTTTGCCAGGGGTCGTTTTCCCAGGGGTCGCATTCGGGGTCGTTTTCCCAGGGGTCGCATTCGGGGTCGTTTTCCCAGGGGTCGCATTCGGGGTCGTTTTCCCAGGGGTCGCAGTCGGGGTCGTTTTCCCAGGGGTCGCAGTCGGGGTCGTTTTCCCAGGGGTCGCAGTCGGGGTCGTTTTCCCAGGGGTCGCAGTCGGGGTCGTTTTCCCAGGGGTTGCAGTCGGGGTCGTTTTCCCAGGGGTCACAGTCGGGGTCGTTTTCCCAGGGGTCACAGTCGGGGTCGTTTAATTTTAACTCGTCTCCAGTAAACTGATATTTTTCTTAATTCAATACTTTTTGCTAATTTAATTATTTTTTTCTTAATTCAAGATTAGTTTCTCAGTTTAATTCAAGCACAAAAACATCTGCCAATGCAAAAAGTTTAAATTATCTTGGTAATATTTAGCTCTATTGTCTAAAAAACATCTTTTTTTTTTGTCATTTCCAACTGACTTTTTAAGTGATTCTGTGTCTGGACTAAAAAAGAAAAAAATAGACTCAATAAAATTTAGGTTTTTGCCATAATCTAAAAATGCTGTTTTTAGTGTGAGTTAAGTGAGTATTTTAAATTAACATAATGATCTACAACATGCACTGACGTCCAGTTCCATCCACACATCATTATGACCTGACAGACGAAGGTAACGGAAACTAAGTCCAAAATGACAAACACACGGTGAGTTTATAATAAAAGACTCAGACGGACACATTTATGGGAGGCACAACCCCCCCCCCCAAACTACAATTACAGCTCTGAACAGAAGGTAGGTGACAAACGTCCTCCTGTTTGTCATATTTGCACTGTAAAAAATATAAAACAAGTGTATTTTACTCATTTCTAAACATGTCGTCAAACTTCAAATAAAACACCATCACCTAAAGAGGAAGTAAATGGCATAAAAAAGAACCAATGTTTATACAGTAAATGTTGCCAAAAAGATTTTTACATTTATTTTTATATATATATATATATATATATATATATATATATATATATATATATATATATATATATATATATATATATATATTAAGAAAAAAATTTCTTGAAATAATAAAATAAAGCTTGAATTAAGACAGAAAACTATGGAAAAAAGGCAAAATAAATTATTGTATTAAACAGAATATTTTGATCTATCAAAAAATCTTGAATTAAGGGCAAAAAAAATGTCAACGGAACAAATGACAATTATCTTTGTAAAATTCTTGATTTAAGCACAAAAAATGAGTCTTGAATTTAGAAAAGAAATCTTAAACTACGCAGATAATTTTGAATTAAGAAAAAAACAACCTTGAATGAAGCAACAAAATATATTTTTTTCCCTGAATTACGGTAAAAACCCAAATGTGCCAACAGCACCAGTTAAAATAATAATAAAATAATGTGGATAACATTAAAGTCAGTAGTTCCAGGTCTGTTGTGTTTAAACCTTCAGGTGATTCGTCTGATTTTAAAGACATTTAATCTAGAAAATGATAAAAACCCACTTGCTCCCACATGGATTCTTCTTCAGGCTGTGGAGGAGAACTTCCACAGAGCTTCTCGTTCAAACTCCTCCATCTGCTCCTCCAGGGAATCGTCGTCTCCTAGAATGTCCACGGCGTCCTCCAAAATGTCCGCCACGTCCTCTGCAAAGTCGCTGAAAAGAACCCTGTCGTGGATAAACACTCCGTCCTCGAAGAAGTCGCCCATCAGCCTCCTGATCCGGTCCCTGGCCTCGGACGCCGGCCCCTGGAGCTGGCTCAGGTAACCCTCCAGCAGCGCCTCGAACTCCCCCAGCTCCACCGGGTACAGCCCCTCCTTAGCGGCGCAGTCCTCCACCGAGCGGCAGCCCAACTGGGGCCGGATGTTGCGCCGCAGCTTCTGCTGCTGATCTGTCCAGAAGTCATGGTGGTTGACCTGCTGCTGATGCTGCTGATGATGCTGCTGATGATGCTGCTGATGCTGATGGTGCCAGGGTTTCTCCTTCCTCCTCTCCTCTCTGTCCATCCTACGCTCGTCTTTCTTCCTCTCCCACTCGTCCTGGTGTTTCCTCCACGGTTCTTTCTGCTTCAGACTTTTCCGCTCTTTCTCCTCCTTTTCCTTCCGCGCTGAAAAAGTGAAACATTGAATCGACTTTTTTTTTTTCATTTCAGTTCAGTTTTATTTCGAGCACACAATAATCATCAAAACAACAATGAAAATAGTCAACCTTTCTTTTTTCTTGTACTCGAAAAGGAGTGGAAAGAAGTAAAACTTATAAACTCCACCCCCTTTTTACAAACTAAAATTCAAATATACTGCGCTAACACACAATATACTTTATCCTTTTTATCATTACCACAAAAACATCCATAACCATTTATATACACATTAATTACAATTCACTTCATATAATCTGATATGATCAACTAAAGTGCTAGTATTGGTAAAGTATTAGTTTGTGGTGAAAGTACATTCACTTTCACCACAAAAACAGTTACATAAACAATAATTAATAGATAGGATCCATAGATATATCTTAACCATGGTAGTTTTATTGCAATATAAAATTCATTCCCCTTTTCTTCTACCTTATAACCATATATTCAGCTACTCAGATAATATTCTATATTTTGTTATTATACTTTTTTTATACATCCTTTTGAAAACACAAATTGAAGATGACTTTTTTAGATTCTGATCCAGATTATTATTATATTATTATACTTTTAAAAATCTTCAATTTTGACTTTTTATCTCATGATTTTGACTCAATCTCATAATTTGGATTTTTTTTAACCTCTGCCAAGGACGTTTGTTTGTTTGTTTGTCTGTTAGTTAGCAAGATAACTCAAAAACTTATGGACTGGTTTTGATGACATTTTCAGGATGTGTTGGGAGTGTCCCAAGGAACAAATGATTAAATTTTGGTGGTGATCCGTAAGAGATCCTGGATCACTTTGTATTGTGTATATTGTGTAATGTATTCTCCATTTACTGCAATGTAAATTTTAATCTCATAATTTTGACTTTGACACAGATTTTTTTATGTGACCAAATGTTTCCATTTTTTTTTTTTTGCTCATTTCAAAATTTTCGTCTTATATTCATTATTTTCAAAATTCAAATATGTTTTTTTGCTTAATTTAAGATAATTTTCTAAATTACCTCCGCCAAGGACGTTATGTTTGTCCGTCAAGATAAGTCAAAAAGTTAGGAATAGATTTTGATCAAATTTTCAGGATGTGTTGGGAGTGTCCCAAGGAACAAATGATTACATTTTGGTGGTGATCTGGGGAGGGGCCTACCTTGGCGGAGGTGTGCGCTCTGAGTACCTTTCTAGTTAGAGATTATTTTTGTGCCTAGAACAACTGCCAATAAAAACACATTCAAAGTGCAAATATAATATAATATAAAATATCACTATTTTGTGGAAACGCAGCTCGTCTCATTACTTAGTCCCAGTCTCTCTCACCTTTCTGCTCTTTCTTCTCATCTTTCTTCCAGTGGTCCCGCCCCCCGTTGCCATGGTTTCCTTTCCATTTGGCCTGGTGTGGCTTCTTTTTGCTCCACCTCTCCACCTGTTCCGACAGCTTCTTCTGGATCTCCACCAGGTTATCTCGGACATGTTTCCTGCCGTCTCCGCCCTTCTTCATCTCCTCCAGCCTCTTCCTGCTCTCCTCCAGAAGAACCTTTTGTCTTTGGAGCTCCTCCTTCACCGCCTCCTCCTTCCTCTGGGGTCCGGCCGCCTTCTGGTTCGGTTCCGGCAGCTTCTGACCGTCGCTTACATCAGGCTGAAGAACGGGCGGTGACGTAGGTGGGGGCATTTCCTTTGAAGCTGTGAAAGATGAAATATTTTAAAAGATCAACTTATGAAGGATGACTTTAAAACTCCTCTTATGTTACAGATCAAAGTGAACACATTACAAAAGTTTGAACAGATTTGACCAGGTGAGTCTGGACGTCATGTTTTTTGGTTAATTTCTTTTGACAGGGTTTAGTTGCAGGGGTAGCGGTACAGCCTGACCCACAAACCGTCCTTTTGTTAATTTATCCAGCTCACCTGGGTCCTTCTGTCCTTTTGAAACTTTTGGGATTCCTTTTTATTTTGTTCTGGACATGGGAAGGGGGTGAATTAAGTAAAAATTAATTTGCTTAAAAAGTAATTGCAAATTGGAACCCTTGTGTCTCCTGTTTTTTCTAAAATATGTTGCAACCTTCAGGTCATAACAGTTGTACAGACATTACACACATACCTGAACAGAGATGGGTGTACAATTACAAACGTCAAAAACAGAAAAGAACATGTCTGCAGTCTATCAGTACCGTGTCGCCGGCCTGGTGTGACTATCCAATCATATATCACCTGCTGTTGCGTCTTTGTATAAACAACCATTTCCTCCTGAATACACTCGTCTAAACAAAGATGAAAAACTGAAGACGAGACGATACTTTTGCGTCTTCTGTTTTCATCGTCTCCGTATAAATGTCCACTGTAGGACGCTGGGTCTCACCGGCGTAGCAGACCCAGGTTCTGTAGAACAAGTCCTCGTCTCCGGGCTTCTGGAGTCCAAGTTTTTAACAGTTTTCCTTAAACTGATGATAGTGTGTGGGTCATATACTCTTCTGCACCATCCAGCTGAACTTTTGATACTAACCGTTAGAAATGACTGTGTTACCATGGAGACATAGTAGCCGCTCTGTGATGAATGAGGGTCAAAGGGCAACGAAAAGCATCATGGGTAGCTCCCTCATAGCTAATGGGATGGTACGTAGTTGCGTACAGTAATATACATACAGTACTGCATTCATGTCTCAGGGGGGTTATCGGTTTCCTTTCGTAAATAGAATTTTGTCTCGCATTCAGAGACAAAAAATTGAGGTAAAGGTTTTTCATGACTTGGATTTTTCGTTAGCTGGGTCTTTCGTAAGTAGAGGTACGACTGTATTTGAGATTTGAATGGATTAAAAATGTCAAATGCAGATGTATAAGGCACATATAACTTAACAGGTGGTTAAGTAAGGGATAATGTATTGCACACACGTTACTACCAGAAAAATATTTGTTGGGGTGTTGTTCGACCCCAAACGGAAATATCTTTCAATTGTAACATGTGGGCAATACATTAACCTACTTATTCTACAGTTATTACAGCTTATTACTGCTGCTACTGTAACAGACTGGATAAGATAGCCGTTACAATGTAGCCAATATTTACTCACAAAGTGGTCGGAGTGATACGGTATCGCACCGTTAACGGGTGTTAACGGTGCAGCAGGCGGTTATTGAAAAAATCCGCCCACAGAACGCTGGGAACGTCAATTGAAAGTGAATGGGAGCTGTCGGAACATTGTAGAGGGCCGTAGAATTATAATAATAATAATAATAATAATTAATAATAAAGTGAGTCCATGTCATACCTGTGAGCTCATTCAGTTCCGTCACTCGGGCCTTCAGAGCCTCCAGCTCTTTTTTTAGGTCAGGTAGTGACGACAGCTCCTCCTTCAACTTCACATTTTCTTTTTCCAGATCTTCTTTTTCCGTTTCATCACCACTCACTGTCACTGCCTTCAGTGCTGCATCTAGTTCTTCTTTTTGAGACTACAGAATAAAGAAAAAAAAATACACACAGTTCACAGTACAGTTAGATTCATGTGATGGTAATAAAAAGGTCCTGGAAAATTCGATTTATTTATTTTTTTGCTTAATTCTTTTTCGCTATATTCAAGATTTTTTTTGCTTAATTTAAGAGTATAATTTATTTTAAGTGTGATGAGATATTTGGACTAGAAATAAAAAAAAACACACTTGGTAAGATATACATTTTTCCAGTGACTTTGCATTAAAATATTTGGGAAAAGGTCCAAACTAACATCATTAGTATGAATGTGACTGACCTGTAGTTGAGCTTCTAACTGAACTATGTGTTTCTTTTCCTGTGTCAGTTTATCCAAAAGCTCTTTCATATCCTGTGGATCACCGCTAAGCCAGTCCTGGATACAACAAAAAAAGTCATTGGCAAATAAGTAATACACATTTTTTAAGTAATCTTGTATTAAGTATTTGTTTATTTAAAGTTTTTTTAGTTGAAATCCTGCTAAACAGAGACAGATGGAAAAGCAGATAAAACTGTGACTGAACAGACCTGGCTTTGTTCTCCATCGTTCTCTACTGAGGCGTCAAAGTCACCTGTCAGAAAAGAAAACAACACATCCTTTACACATGTCTTAAAACAAACACACACACACACACACACACGTTTACATGTCTCATGAGGACCAAGTTTATAATCAAGTAGACATTGGGTAGTGAGTGTAAATGCATCATTTGTTAAATAAAATATCTGATAAAATTATGAACATTTAATTAAAAAACACAAATTAATGAATAAATATAAAATAAAATAAGTAAGTAAAATAATATTCCAAACAAAGATAAATCCAGGCAACTCTAAGTGAACAAAGATGAAGTAAATTAAAAAGTCTTTATTAAAGCATAACTAGATCAGAATAAAAAAGCCGACATGTTTCATCCATACAGGTCTTCCTCAGGGTTTAGTACGACTGATATTTCCATATATTTGTAATATACCGCATATTTGACACCTGCATTTTATTTCCTTCTATATGACAAAGCCGAATATTGTCTCATCCAAAAGGCTTTTTTTTTTTTTTTTTTTTTTTTTTTTGCTGTGAGTGCAGGTAGAGTCAGGACAGATAAGTGCTTGGACAAGCTATTAAAGTGTTAGCAGGCGGGTGCAGAAGCTTACAGGGCTGTCTTATCTTTAGTACTGGACCTACCATTATCCAGGTCAGAGAGAAAACCTGTTGACACAGTAGAGCAGAGTCAACAAAATCTAAAAACAGACGTCTACAGCTGACACCTGCATCTCTGCATGTCACACCTATTGTCAATGTCATGTTGCTCTAATGTTTGTGTCCAACAATCTGTCATTTTAGACTGAAAACCACCATGTCAGTCACAGTGTTGGGATGGTCAAAGCTGTGTTTTTGCAGCTCCTAATTTAGTTTCATTAAAGCAGATCTATTCTACTCAGGTCATTATGTGAGTTTCCTGCACCGACAGAGAAGCTTTGCATGATTTCCAGTCAGACCAGGTGGTATGTAAAGTATCAAACCTTATGAGGTCTTTTTATGTCCATGGTAGATATTAGCAGACAAACCTTGGCAGACTTTGCTGCTTTGCATAGGTGTGTGTTCTCACAGTGATCTAATTTTAATACTGCAGCAGAACTTACCTGAGAGGAAGAGGGAACCCAGGAACAGCAGAACCAGAGCTCCTGCGATGCACGTGTTCACACAGAACCAGGGTTTTTCCTCTTTCTTCTTCTCTGTCAACTTGAACTCCACTTCCTCTTCCTCGTCCTCCTCGTCTGACGTCCTCTGTCTGGGAACCTCGAAGGCCGGTGCGTTTCTCCGCCTGAGTCCGTCGTCATCGTGGCTAATTGTGTCCTTGTATTCCAAGCTAGTGGATGGTTCTAAAATGAGACAAATAATGACAGAAGTGATTGTGACACTGAGCCTTAAACCACATGGGACTCAAATGTGGGTTTGTGAGGGACTTCAGCAGATCATGTTGACAGTTTATAGCAACAAAATGGAAAAAAAAATGCACTGAAAGAATCTAATGATCTACTGGCAAATACTGTCACACTTGAAATATCAAACTATTAGTCACGGCGTGAACTGCGAAACAACACTAAAGTGTGTAAACAGCATGTAAAAACCAGCTGACGAAAATACGCTGCTCATTGAAATGGATGACATTTTCTGGCTAAATTACAACAACAGTAATTTTATGCATGAATGTCTCCCATTTTCTCTGCAGGATGTAGACTCCTCTGTCACACTGATAAATCACACTGCAGCTGCTAGTGTGTCACAGATAAGGAACATGTAAACCAATTCTTCCGCAAGAGCTTCTCATTTTCTGCTTCTGTCAGCTATGGCTAATTAAATGAGCTATGAAAGAAAATGTTTTAAATCTGTTTTATCAGGGACAGTGGAAACTGTTAACGCTGCACCATATTAAAACTGATATCATTCAGTTTTTTTAACCCTGTGAGATGTGTGTGTGTGTGTGTGTGTGTATGTATGTATGTGTGTATATATATATATATATATTAGAGTCTGTGTCCACAGGATGTGTCCCCCTATCTATTCATTCCATGTATGGGTCTAGTGGTGCTTCATAGTCAGGGGAGGCGGGGCTAAAAGGTTGTCTTTCAAATCCTCTGTATGCAATAGGACGGTACTACAACCAATCAGTGTAATCTTTAGGATGATGTAGTTAGAGCGCCGGAAAGTTGACGCACGAGTCCGGAAAAAGTTAGGAATGATTAAACAAAATGGTGGATTATGGAGCTGAACGACTGCTGTTGCTTCTGTAAAAAGAATTTAAAGATTATTGACGTTTTCTCACACGGAAATCTATACCCGTTGGTGGTGTTCTTCTTCTATGGTTGTTTACGCTTGTTTCTCTAAATCGTTGCAGCGTCACTTTGTTAGGCCCGCCCTCTGACTCTATACTTCACTGTGATTGGTCGACCAGTTTCAGGGAAATCTGTCCAAAAGCTACATTGAGTGAAACTAGACTACTACGATAGAACATTAGATTTACTGACACTAGGAGGAGCTAGTGTGGCTAGGCTACTACAATAGAACATTAGATTTACTGATGCTAGGAGGAGCTAGTGTGGCTAGGCTACTACGATAGAACATTAGATTTACTGATGCTAGGAGGAGCTAGTGTGGCTAGGCTACTACGATAGAACATTAGATTTACTGATGCTAGGAGGAGCTAGTGTGGCTAGGCTACTACGATAGAACATTAGATTTACTGATGCTAGGAGGAGCTAGTGTGGCTAGGCTACTACGATAGAACATTAGATTTACTGATGCTAGGAGGAGCTAGTGTGGCTAGGCTACTACGATAGAACATTAGATTTACTGATGCTAGGAGGAGCTAGTGTGGCTAGGCTACTACGATAGAACATTAGATTTACTGATGCTAGGAGGAGCTAGTGTGGCTAGGCTAGAACTTGTTGTAAACTATCACATTGTAAAAAGAGTTACACAGTGGTTTTCAGTGGAAGGTGCTCTTTAAAGAAAGTTGTGAATAAAATCCAAACTGGAATATCTGTTAGTAAAATCCAAATTTTATGAAACATTTTCAGCCCTAATGCGATGTGGTAAAAGTGTAGATGCATGTTCAGTAACCCAGCTGCTTAAGGCATTTCGTGTACAGGACAATTTAAGGTGCTTTATATAAAACGTATAAGAAAATTAAAATGATTAAGATACATTATAAGACAATTAAAATAAGAGACTTAAAAACATTTAAGAATCTAAGTCAAAGCTCCAGTGAACAGTAATGTTTTCATCTGATTTAAATAAACTGACAGTTGTTCTCAGACCTCAGGTGTAGTTTGTTCCACAGGTGAGGAGCAGAACAACTGAATGATGCTTCACTTTGTGAATGAAACTTATTCCTAATTTAAATGTTCTTTCCATCAGCTACACACAGTAAATATGTGAAGTGTAGGAATAACTGTAAATGAAACAAAGAGCTGCAATATGGAGTTGGTGAAAGCACACAGTAGATCATTCTGCTCCAGGACACGGTGGTTAATTTAGCTTCAACTGTTCTCATGCAGGATTCCACATATTTTCCCAAAGCTAATGATGCAGCCTTTGGTGTCTCAGTCAAATCCATAACAAAACAAACACTTTGATTATGGGAGTTGTCATCATCACTGCCAATAAAAACCATCTGACATGACTCAGGATTATGTTTAAAGACGAGTTAACTAATTCAATTTATGCAAATATGAATTTGACTACTGACTCAACGCCTTCAAATCTCCATCTTAAAATGTATTTATTCACACAGGCCTAATCTATCCCATAATTACAAAATTCAAATCTGCCATTTTATTTACCCATAGGTTTTAACATGTCTGTGTAATTTTAATTTAATTTTAATAACTTTGTACAGTGACCTTGAGTGTCCAGAAAAATGCTGATAAACAAAATGTATTCTTCTTCTTCTTCTTCTTCTTCTTCTTATTATTATTATAAAAGTCAACAATCTTTAAATTCTTTTTACAGAAGCGACAACAGTCGTTCAGCTCCATAATCCACCATTTTGTTTAGTCATTCCGAACTTTCTCCGGACTCCAACTTTCAGTCGCTCTAACTACATCATCCTAAAGATTACACTGATTGGTTGTAGTACCGTCCTATTGCATACAGAGGGTTTGAAAGACAACCTTTTAGCCCCGCCTCCTCTGACTATGAAGCACCACTAGACCCATACATGGAGTGAATAGAGATAGCACTGCTAGGCTAGGCTAGGCTAACAGTAATCTATTGTATTGAATAAACGTATGTATTTCAAACATTTACACTGCATTTAATTTAACGTTGACACAGAACTGAACAAAAGTGAAAACCTCTGGCTGCTTTGACAGATATTGATGCTGGCTTGTTACATATCGTCAACTCATTAAAATAACGGCCCAAGTCATTTTTTGACTCATTTGTTTTTTGCTTAAATCATCTCTTGGTAATGCTGACCATCTCTGCTAAAATTGCTTCAGTTCAGTTTTATTTCAATCACACAATGATCATCAAAACATTGAAAACACTCAACACATTTTTTTGACACTTGACACTTATAAACTCCACCCCTTTTTATAAACTAAAATCCAATAGATACTGCATTAACACACTATATACTTTTTTAATGTCCATTCATCATCACTACCATTTATATACACTTTTACAAATCACCTCATACAATCTGATATGATCAACTATAAGTACATTCACTTTAACTATAAATGAACTACAAATACATTAATAGATATTCTACTATAACCTAACTATGATAGTTTTTTTTTTACAATATAAGACTGACTCACCTGTTCTTCTACCTTTATAACTAAATATTCACATATTCAGATATTCTATATTTTATTATACTACTTTTATAAATCCTTTTGAATACACAAATTGAAGACGACTTTTTTTAGATTCTGATCCAGATTATTGCACTGATGTTCCCCCTAACAGAAATACACTGGCTTTTTGAATTAGTTCTACACTTCATTTTCCAAGAATTTTCAGTTCCCCTTAAGTTATAGACACTAATGTGAATTCACTTTTTTTTTGCTCTAAAACATGGACAACTGTTTTGGGTTGATTATTATTTATATATGTTTTTATTTTACTGGTCCAGCTCACTTCTCATCATATTTAGTTGAATGTTGCCCCTGAACTAAAGTGAGTTTGACACCCCTGGTTTAGATGAACATGTTAAAAAAAACAAAAACAAAAAAACAATGGGTGTGTCTACTTGACAGGACAAGACTAGATCGACTCAGTCGCTGGGATTCTCTTTCACTGTTATTCCTGGAAACGGAAGGTTTTGTTTACATGTATCATATTATCTATGAGGAAATACTTGTAACTACCTCTGATTATTTTTCTCTCCAAAAGGTGGCACTGGTGTCAGGTCCTGAGGAGTCCCACAGGGCAGCTGCCTGGGTTCAATACTGTTTTGCTTATATTCGCTACCACATTAAGACCTCATCAGGTAACATAATGTTAGCTTCAATATGGGGCTGCATGATATAGGAAAAATTATATGGCAATTGTTTTTTGTAAAATCTGAGATGTATATTTTGATATTAGAAAATACTCAGGAGTAGGGCTGAAAGAATTTTCTGGCAGATATTGCGATTTCAATTTAATTCACGATTTTCTTCAAATTAAGTTTCATAAGTTTTATATATATATATATATATATATATATATATATACATATATATACACACACATATATATACACACACTACATAATGGAGGTGGTAAAAAATAAATGAATAGAAAATAATGAATTCAATAAATGAATAAATAAATTAGACAAATAAAATAAATATGAATTAATTTACTTTTTTTTAATTGAATAAAACAATCAAATTAATGAAAATGTTTTAAACAAAAATCTATAAAAATAAATTAATAAAAAAAAAGACAAATGCATTTAAAAAAAGAATAGAAATAAATAATTTTAAAGCGGGGGGGGGGGGGGGTTGTCTGCGCTCTCTCTTCATTATTATTATTCTATTGTGTCTAAAATCCCATACCTTGCTCTTCCTCCTCCTCCTCTTCCTCCTCCACATCCTGGGTCACTGTCTCAGATGGCTCCGTCTCTTCTTTTTTCACACTTGAGTCCTCTATCGACTCAGTCGGGGCAGGACATTGGGTCACGTCCCTCTCTAGGACTGAGCTGGGGGGCTGTTCGGTACTTTCATGACCGAGGTCGAGATCAGTTTCGACATGAGAGGAAGAGTGTGTTTCTGTAAGGGTCTGTGTGGGGACATTAACCTCTGGTTCTGCAGAGCAGACGGGACTGTCCTCAGTGGGTGTCAAACTAACGGCTGCAGCGTCAGCGGGTAAATCAAACGCTGGTTCTGTGGACACGAGCAGATCTACGCAGGACTCCTCTGGTTCAGCTGGGAGGAGCTCACAGGCAGGAACATCTAGTGGGGTCCCCAAATCCATGTTGGTGACAAACGGAATGGCACCGAGGTGTTCGTTGTCACTGGGTGAGCTGGTTACCATGTCGTGGATGACTGGGGGCTGACTCTCCAGGTCCGCTTCCGAAGGGTCCAGCAGGTCTGAGGGGGACGGGCTCAACCGGCTGGGGCTGGAAGGGATGGGACCCTCACTGGACTCTGGAGATGTCTCTTGACAAATCTGGACAGAAAACAAAAATTATATATATATATATATATATATATGCGTGGTTGTGGCTCAGTTGGTAGAGCAGATTGTCCAATGACTGAAGGGTCAGAGGTTTGCGTCCCAGCTCTGTCCACATGTCCAAGTGTCCTTGGACAAAGACACTGACTTAGTCTCCCAGTAGGACTGACAGAACCTTCGAATACGAAGTTAAAAAGTATTTTTTTAATTTAAGTATACTTTAATAAGCTTCTACATTTTAAGTTTTGGCAACTTGTATTTTTTGTTTTTTGTTTCATCAAGTTAAAATAATTGAGGCAATCGATTACCTTACATGTTCTTTTAGTTCTGCTAATGTATTTGGGTTTACAGTAGAAACGTGGCATTATTAGTCTGGTTTCAACCAGTTCTATATGTAAAGTGTGATGATATACAGTGTCTTCTGTTATGATTTGACATTACATTACATAGATGCTATTCCTGAATGCTTCCTCGTATACCAACCTGCTGTCCCTCCTCAGACAGGATGGTTTCTACTGGAATGTCCGTGGGTTTGAACTCTGCAGCAGCTCCTACAACATCAATGCAGAAATTAACTGTCAGAAAAGCAGTGTCTTGAATCTTTTAAGCACTGATAAATATTGCCATAACCCAAACCACAGCTTCTCGGTACCTGCCAACTCCTCAGACAGACTGGGGACGTCTCCCAGACTCTCAGTGCCGTCATCAACTGGCCCCACATTCTCAACAGCTGCTTCCTGTGGCGAGAAAATCCAAGGAGATCAGTCCTCAGGTTAAACAAGTGCAGTGCCTCTTTTAGCCTTCTTGTTAAAATCTAAAATGACTGCACACATATTTCCAGGGTTCCCACAAGTCCAGACTGGTTTATTTGACCATTATGAGTAATAATATTAATGCATTTTGTAATAACGGTCCAAAATATAAGAACCTTATCATTTAATTTATATAAACTGGCCCAATGCATTTTGTTAGAAATTTTGCTGCATTATGTAATAAATTATAAAATTTTTCAGCAGCAGGTGCTTTGGTGGTGTGACATTAAAACTAAAGGAGCTGTTTGGAAAACATTCCAAGTGGTTTATGTCTTGGCTGGTAATTAGACATATTAGACATTAGGACAATTTGAAATTACAAATATATTTTGGTAATAGAAATCTTGTTTGTTTTAACCTTTTGAGGTAATTTAATATTTGTTTCAAATTAATGTTAGTGGATAAATGATCTGGACCCCTGGTTATTATTTTAAATTGTCCACAAGCCTGCGTGTGTTGGTTCATTTATTGATGTTGATGTTTAGAACTATTCTTGATGTGGTTTTGGTTCCAATAATAATAAAAAAAAATCTGGAGTTTACAGAACATGTTAATTCAACCTTTGAATAGTGTACTGATAGTAATTAAGTACTGCTACTAGGGTAATACACTGATACTAATAATAGACTGAGCTTTTACAAATACTTAGTCAAATAAAATACAATTAACAAAACAAATAAACTACATTTAGAATTATTGCATAATGCGTCATGTTATTACATTTTCTAGAGGAAAAAAAGTTGAAAGTGCATTTTATAATATCAAAATACAATAACTTATTACATAATGCGGGAAAATGTATGATAAAATACATTGGTTTTATTACAAAATGAAATGAAAAAGTTAGGACATTTTGGACGTTTATTTCAAAATGTGGCTCAACAAAGTTTTAAAAGTTATCAAAGTCTTGTTCGAGACATTTTCAAAATCTGCCTCTAATGACCTCATGGAACTCCTAATATTAACCTTGGTGTGTGTTTGTGTCTTACTCCTCAAACATTCATCATAATTCTTTCACTGTGTTCTTATAATTATGGGAAGCTCAGGGCTGCAGGTACAAACTTGTCATATTTAACTTTGCATTCATGAGAACATATAAATCCTCCATAAATAATACCCAGACACACAGAGCTCTGAACAGGGTTTCCTAAGCCGGTTTTGTGCCTTACCTCAGGGGAGAGGAGGGTCCAGCTGTTAGTGGAGGAACCAGTGCTGCCTGTGCTGTTGCTGTTGTCAGACATCGCCCCCCTCAGGCTCAACTTGGTACAGCAAAAGAGGATTCAACTATCCTACGACAAAAAGCATGCCTTCATTGAAACCATGCATGATGGTATGTGCTATTTACATTGCAGGCTTTTACACCACTGTTATCTAGATGCCATTACGTCATGACTTTGTTTTAATGCACATACAGATAAGACATGAGGATTCCTAATCCGGATCATCCAAATGCACTCAGTGGAAAACTGCACCTCCTTCCTGCAGTATTTTAACTCTGATGTTCTCATTTAGAATACGTTTCATGCATTTTTTCCGTGTAGAGGGGTTAGGGGTGTCAGAACCATGCAGTAATATTAAATAGTGCAGTTTTTGGACATAATACACCGGTGCACATGGGATAAAGAGCAGGATTGTAGTTATGTAACGATGTGATGGCATCCATAACAAACTGCTGCGCAACGAAACAAAGGCTTCAGTCACAAGATAATTGTACTCATCGTCGGTGCTATTTCCAGCCAACCATTCATTCAGACCAGTCCATCCACAGACCAGTCCATCTGTGTGCCAGTAAAATGACCAAAAATGGTCAAACTCTGACACAAGCAGCTCTTTGATCCACACAACAACCGCATACATAGTAATACTCACTTGTTCACAACAGTGTCTAATGGATACATTTAGAGTTTGTACGTTTCGTGGAACAAAATCAGGGGGTTATGTTTGTTGTAGCAACCAAATTCAAGGTTCATCCATGAAGGTAAACAAAGGATGGAAGCTAGGTTGACTATTCCCACTCCCACTCTTCCGCGTTCTCGCGCAGGCCCTGGTGTTTAGCGCGCGCGACACAAACACCACCACGACTCTAACAACTAAACAAAAAAGAAAAGTTCTCAATTACCCTTTTTTTTTTGCTTATACCTCAGTCTCCGGTTGTTTCTATTGCCTTCTAAACGTTTTGTTTTATGCACAACGTAGCTCCCTTCCCGTGAACTTGGGAACTTTGGGAATTCCTGGCTGCGTCACGTCGGCAAGCCGCCTTTAGCCAATGGGATTTCAGTACGGCCTCAGAGATCCCGCCTCAGAAGGCAGTTTGGACCAATCACAGTAGAGTGTCGTGTCAGAAGGACGTACGTAAATCTCTTATCTTGATTGACGCTCGCAGGTGAAAGTGGCAGGTGACGGACTCCTTCGCTTTTAATAATACTACTTCACGCGTGGGACAGAGCTTTAAGATGCATGTATATATACAGATGGGGGAGGAGTACAGGGCCAGCCGCACACTGACACGTCTGCACTGCTATATTTGACTGAGGGGACTTACCAACGTGGACAACCCCTACACTGTCCTTCACTCCGGTTACTCCTCTGTGGACATAATGTCATCATCTGACTCATTTTCTCCTAGAATTATGTTTGTATGTTTATTTCACATCTACGCCTCAGTATGTTTGAAATATGATTTACTCACAACAAGTGAGGGGTGTCGAACTCATTTTAGTCCAGGGACCATATAAAACAGGCTAGATTAGTAAGATAATAGCATAATAACCAAATGTGGTAAAAGTACTCACTTTCTGTACTTAAGTAAAAGTGTGAAAATATACTCTGGTCAAACGAGTAGTGGTTCAACTTATTTTTGTACTTAAGTAAAAGTAGAAAAATACAACTTCTCAATTATAATCAGAATTTCTATCTTTGTGGGGGCCCTGAGAAAGATGTTTTGTTTTGTTTTGTTTTGTTTGTTTTTTTTTTTTGGAGGGGGGGGGGCTCATTTATCAAACTGCAATAAAGACATTCCTAAACCCTTTAAATATTTTACTCAAACACCACAATCTATTAGACTTTGTGAGTGAGTATATGAGTTAGATAATGAGTTAGTTAGTTACTTGTTAGTTAGTTACTTACTGAGTGAGTGAGTGAGTTAATGTGTTAGTGAGTTAGATCATGAGTGAGTTACTTTGTTAAGGAGTTAATTAGTTGAGTGAGTGAGTGAGGAATGAGTTAGTTTATTCTCATTTGCAAAATTACAACCCCCCCCCCCCCCAGATAACCACCAAAATCGAAATAATTTCCAGATGTCCCTATTACCAACCTACCCTGTAAATTTGATCAAAATCCAACTTTGAGTTTTTGAGTTATCTTGCTAACTAACAGACAGACAAACAAACAAACTGCCAAAAACATAACCTCCTTGGTGGAGGGAATTATGTCTGATTGGGTTGTTTTATCATCTGTTATACTTTGGGAAGGATGGATGGATGGATGGATGGATGGATGGATGGATGTGCACTGCAGTGAGACATACAACACAATTTCTTCAGGGCTGTATTTCTCTCTTATGGACAGTAAATATTGCACAGACAGTTTTTCTAGGGTCATAGATGTTATATGTGTCAATGTACTTTGTATATGGTTTGTTATTTGCTGCTGCAGGCAGTATTATGACCTTAAGACTAATTTGTCTTTGGGAAAATAATATCAATTGGGAATTTTGTTGCCCAAAATGATTTTAATCGCCCCCTTTTTTTGGCCAATATCATCTTATTTTTGAACTGTTACAGAAAATATGTGACTGTTCATTGCCCTGAGTGCCATTCAGCCCAACAGTGGAATTGGAAATATTTGTTTTTTAATCAAGTATAGTTCTATGCACCACAGAAGTGCATTCATAAACAGCACTTAAAATATGTTTTTCTTTCAAGTAAACTAGCTAAAAGGGGTTTGTATAGTTTTTTAACAGATGGGTGTTGTCTTTGTTTACCTGCTGTACTAGTTTCAGCTACTTCCTATAGACGAGGTCAGAAGTGTCAAATGAGGTTGTTGTGAGCTGTTTCAGGAGGATTGGCCAGACACTAGGGGGTCATTACACCCCCTGTTGTCTGGGGTTTGACAAAATGGGTTTTCTCAGACGTAATGATTGCATCTGATCTCTTAAGTTTTCCAATATTTTCTAGATGATTTGAAAGCCAAATGTTTGTACATTAGTAAAAGTATCCAAAAATAGCACACAAAGATTAAACATTATATATTTCTTCCTGAAAATGTCCATTTTCTTCCTGAAGGACCTCTAGACTCTCCCACTCATGTGTTCAACAAACATCTGTAAAATGCTGGAAGCAAAACCACACCCTCTGAAAACTAAAGGAAATCCCTGATTTGTGGTGAACATGCATGGGTCCGCATAGAATCATTAGTTAAATATCTTTCTTACTAGTAAAATGCTCGCTTTTGACATTATTTAATGTTCTTTTACATGTTCCCTGGAGATAAATAAAAAAACATACTAGAGTCCACATACATTAATAAGAACATGGTGTTTTTACCCAACAACATCAGATGAAAAAAATAGATAAAACACAGTTTGCAGGAAGTCGGTATGGTCAGGAAACTGTTGCATATGGATTATTACTGTATTTCCAGTAATAATGCAACTTTTTCTGGATTCGTTGTCATATGAATAATAATAATGATGATGTTATCATTTGAATTTAGAGATAACATGCCTATTCAGTTTTAACATGATCTAGGTCAGTAGTTATGCAATAACATTTAAACTATGTCATGTTTGGATAGTCTTTAAAAACATGTGCCAGCATCTTTCTACTAGGCACACTGGACCAATGGGACGGCGTTAACGTGACGTCGATTTCCTGCGACGACCGATTTCAACCAATAACAGGATATTTCCGGAGTTCAACTGACCAATAGGAGGAGACGAGGGTTTTTTGAACACTGAAAAGCGGGCTTAGAAACATTCGAGAGGGAAACAAAGGAAGAGAGAGCATATCGTAGCCGAAGAACGGAAATAAAGGAAAACATTGATTTATATTACACGACCATCCTGGCAGTCGTTTAAAGGTAACCGTAAGAGGGTTCTAAGGCTCTGCGTACGTATAAAGAAACGCTATTTTATTTACACGACGGCTTTTTAAGATGTGTCGCTAGCTTGTTGAATGTAGCCTAGCTAAGTTGGCTAGCTAACAAACTAAATGCAGTGCCACGTTTGCTACGATAAGAATAGTTTGACTGTCTTCTAAAGTTTTACTTAAGCCCTTATTTCTCTTCACCAGGTTTACATCATGTCGCATAAACAGATCTACTACTCGGATAAATATGACGATGACAAATACGAGTATAGGTAAGTGTGACTTTTCTATAGTAGCTACATTAAGTAACTTATTGACACCATCTTCAACTATGTTAAAAGTCGTGGCATTGAATATAACAGGGTTCCCACGTATCCTGGAAAACCCCCAAAACGATTGGGCATTTTTTCCAGTCATGAAAAACCATCAAGTGTCCTGGAAGATTATTTATCTTCCCCCTGCTCTGCGACTTTGTGTGTGAAACTGAGATGAAACAAAGGAAATTGGGTTTCGGTGACTTATTGAATGCTTTTAGAGTAAATGCAGAAAGAAGTTTGAATCGGGAGTTTTCCATGTGGACATTGTAACTCTAGTTTGTCATGCTAATGAAGTGATATGCTGTAATCTGTGAGTGGGTGTGTTTGCATTCTTCTGTGATACAGTTGTCATTGTTTTTCATTGATTGAATTACAGCCACAGTCTGCACATCAAATGTCTGAGTGATAAATATAGAAGCAATCAGCGTAACTGCTGTCTATACCTGTATAAAAGAACATTTTTACTTATTTTATTAGTTTAAATGTTTGATGTTGACATAGACTTAGACTTCCTTTATTGTCATTGTACAAGAATACACACAACAGTGGGATTTTTGGCAACAAGACGTCGTTGCTTGGCTTCCGGAGCACACATACTAAATAAATAAGTAAAAAAACAGCTAAGGAACAGAGTAAACAGAATGAATAGTGCAAAAAACAGAGTAAGTAGTGCAATTACATTGGACAATTGGCAATTACATTGGACAAACCAGATGCATTTAGTGTTTTAGCACAAGTGCTAATTTACAACACTCAAAGAACGTGGACAGGGGAATGGATTAGTGTATGAGGAGAACTTTTCTCTGGAGGGGCTGGAAACGTCCTGGGGGAAAAATGAAAGGGGAAGAATGGGAACCCTGATATAAGTTAATGTCAGTAATCTAAAGTAGTGTTACCCAACCTTTTTGAGTCATGACACATAATTTACATTAGAAAAATCACAAGGCACACCACCAAACGTCACATAAAGCATATTTATTGAAATGTAATACACATTTACTCTTGCTGTACTTATTCAGTGTGAAACCTGGGCCTGTTAAACACAAAGCTGATATTCTTGCAGGAATTGAAGAAAGACACACGCAAATGTTTCTCAACAGCTCTGAGTGGATCAGTGGTGTGTGCTGTTGTATGGATCCATAATTGTACTACTCACTTACCGTATCAATTGGATAATTTTCCATGGTACACCTGATGATTTTTCACGTCGCACATATCTGCCAAGGCACACTGGTTGGGAAACACTGATCTAAAGTAATGCACGATGCGCAGTACGATTATTTCTGCTACTGTCTCTTCTTAGGCATGTGATGCTACCCAAAGAGATTGCAAAGCGTGTCCCCAAAACCCACTTAATGTCTGAGACTGAATGGAGGAACCTCGGGGTCCAGCAAAGCCAAGGATGGGTTCACTACATGATCCACCAGCCAGGTATTGTATTAATTAAAAATAATTACTGCCATTATGAATCTGAACAAGTAACCTGAAATTTGGTCAATGGGATGTTCTCGTAACGGTGTATCACATCATTTAGTCAACGAAATCTGGTTAATGAGGAACATTTTTTGAATGTACAAATTACTACACATCTAGAAGGAGATTGTAGTAAACGCAAGTGCCTTGCAAACAAAAAATCCATACACATGGAAAAACAAAGTGATCATGATGGAGCCACTTATATGTGAAATAAAACTTCATTAGCTGTGAAAGTTGGTCTCTTTCTTGTCTTTACACAGCGTATGGAACTGAAATCATGATTCTTCTCTACTACATTTAGATGACACGAGGAAGATTTGCTCCTTCGTCTTAAGGTGTACAGTTTTATTAAACTGACCTTGACTTACTTTGATAAATATTGTGTCTTTGGTTGTAGTTGAGCACACTGGGCTCCCATGGGTCTAAAAAAGTCTTAAGTCTAAAATTCAGAAACTTACATTTTAGGCCTTAAAATGTCTGAAAAACACCAATATTTTTGTCCCAGGTCTAAAATGTAATTTATTAAAGTCTTAATTTATTTTTTTTTTAAGTCTACTCCATCCATTCCCAGGGAAGTGTCTGTAGAAGAAAAAACGGTGCCTGTTGCTGTTTCTACTGTTAACTAATGAAAACTAATTATTTGGCAGCTCAGTGTGTCCACTACCGCATTCTGTACTCTTCATATTTTTGTTCCAGATAGTGATCAAATGTGATCGCCTTGATGTTGGTCTAAAATTTTTCTCATAATGGTCTAAAAAAGTCTAAAGGACTAAAATTGAGCTTGGTGATTCTTGCAAGAACACCGAGCATAAAAGAAATATTTGCAAATTCTAAAATGAGTAAATTTTTATTCGTGTTTATTTGTCAGAATACAATTAGAAAAGTTACGACAGAAAAATTGCATTTATGAAATGAAAAGTTCTGAGTACACGGTCTTCAGTATGAATTTCTCAGATGGCAGGAAGTGCTCAAAAATATGTCATCGCTTACGTCACCACATCACATACATTATCATTGAAAACGGAAGGAATTCAAACCGTCAGCGCTCAGCGGCAACTACACTCCCGATAAGTTCTAGAAAATCTATGACTTGTAGCACAGTACGGCTCTACCCATGGGACAACCTGGGTTTTATTTGACTGTCATCTGTTACGCCACTGGTGTATTTTTGGCCACTTTCTTCCATTCTAGTTTTGTATTTGTACCAAAGACAGTTTACTCATAACTATTCATTTTGTAAATGTAACGTTTCTCTTCTGACAAATATCAAACACCCAACATCAACATCAGTACAAATGGACTCATTTAAGAGTTTGCAAATATTTACTGATTACTTTCCTGTGAATACTTAATTTTGTCTAAAAAAAAAAAATCCCTCCATACCACGCCTGCTATCCTGATATTTTCATCCACACAATGAAGCACATGAGCATCGCCTCTATATACAACCTGTTAAAAGTTTTGCAGTACTAGTTATTGGTGACACTTAGGTTTTGTGTCGCACTTCTGGAAAGCATGTATCGACTCCTGTCGTATCATTCGTTATGTACCATCTCTATTAAAGAATCTCAGCTGTTGTGGTAATACCTCAATTTACGAAAGACCCAATTAACGAATAATCCAAGTTATGGAACGCCTCTACATAAATTTTTTGTCTGAATACAAAAGAAAATTCAAATTGCGAAACAAAACCCCTGAAATGTAAATGCGGATGTACTGTACACTTGTACGTAGCATCATTTGCTAGAGTTGCTGTGTCATTGGCCATCTCACAACACCCCGCTGGCTTCCCATTGGCTAAGAGGGAGCTACCCATGATGCTTTTTGTGCGTCTTCGACCCTCATTTGTCAGAGTTCTAACACGCCAAAAGGACAGTTACTGTTTGAGTTTTTCTAGTGTGCTCATTGCAACTTTTATTATTCATCATGGGTCCAAAAAAAGTGATTCCTGGTCCGTCAACAAACACTGCCGAAGGTGAAAGTGGACGTAAACAAAGCAAACGGGCAAAAACGGGATATAAATGATTTGCATGTCTTAATTTTGATGGTTTAATAAAGGATTTTATTTTACTTTTTACATGTATTCCATACAAAATGTGTCTACTTTTCTAATGTTTTAAAGGGTTCAGGGTTAAGGGTCTTTTACGTGTATAATGCGATTCTACTTACAAAAAAAAAGTCACATTACGAAACCACTTCTGGAACAAATTAATTTTGTAAATTGAGGTACCACTGTCAAAGGTTTAATTTATACAGCACTTTTTAGGACAGTCAAAGATGTAAAAACAAATCACTTAAACATTAAAAAGTCAAAATAATTAACAAATTTAAAAAAGACAAAATGGACGGAATGGGAGATGAGTTTGGATTATACGTTTGGTATCCTTGGCTTTTGAATAATGCTTTTTTTCTTTTCTTTTTTTAAAAAAAATAAAATAAAAAAATCCTTCAGAGCCTCACATCTTGCTGTTCCGGCGCCCCCTGACAAACCCCAAATCATAAAGCCTGATCTCTGGGAAGATGGGTCCGCCTCATGTGCCACAGATCAACTCGTCAGACTTGGATCAGGGATTTGGACCAGCAAACGCTTCTCACGATTTGGTCTGAATATTTTTGGACCTGGAGGACGATGATGATATGAACATTGGTTGTGGGACAGAGTACGTGTCGAAGGAGAGAAAAAAAAAATAAAACAAAAAAAATCGCCACCCTTCTCATGTGTGTGGGGGTAAAGATCTGTGCATGTGTTGACGGTGACGCACGGTCCGCCTTAAATGTCCACACGGGACTTTTTTTCACCGTGCTTTTTGACTTCATTTATGTCCAACTTGCTGAACCCGCTCGGACGTTCCAGGTTTTTAAAACGACTTGTAAGTGAAACTTGATGAAATCCCAGTTTAGTTGTCACAGTCCTTCCTCAGTAAGGCTCAGGTCAGATTAAAAAAAAAAACGGTTGGATCTTAAAGTTCGATTCGACTCTGAAAACAAAAGCCTGCGGATTTAACTGACATGTTGCTGCTTGGTTTAAATGACACTGTAAAAAATGACATTTAACAAATCTTGTCATGTGCATTAAAGTCCGCGTCACCAAGAGTCTCTTACAAAATAGTTTTGATCCCTGTTTTATATGAGCATATTTAGTTTTTTTTTTTTTTTTTTTTGTATGGAAGGACGGATCTTGCTTGGTCTGATTGTGCCTGTAAGCTGCTCGGTATTTATGAATGTGTTGCCCTTTAACAAATAAATATAAACCCTTTTGACTCTGCATTGTCTTCTTTTTTTTTTTTATATAAATCTATTTGTGTAGCTTTAAACTTAACCCAGGGGTCTCAAACTTCTTCAACTTTCTTTCAAGGGCCACATTATACGGTGGCCGAACCTGGGAAAACTCAGCGTATCAACAAAACGCTGCAAACACAAGAAAGATGCAACAAACAAAAACACAAACAAATGTAACACAAGTGAAGCTGTAAGAGAAAAATACAGCAATAACTAGTGGGGCAGTTTAATCTAAATATTTGGAAGAATTCTTACAGAAATGATTCAAACTCCAAAATCAGTAGAAATGACCTTTAGGACATACCACATTAAATCTAGAATATTCTGTTAATTCAACCTTTGCATAGTAATTAATACTGTTACTAGGATAATACTAGTAATAAGCCAAGCTTTTACAAATACTTTAAAATATAATGAAATAAAATATGCTTTAGGATTATTACATAATGCATCATGTTATTACATTTTCTACAGATTAAAAAAAGCTTCAAATGTATTTTGTGATCTTTTCAAATTGTAATAACTTGTTACATAAAGCGGCAGAATTTATTACAAAATGAAATGAAAAAAGTTATTACATTTTGGACGTTTATTACAGAATGCAGCTCAACGGGCCCTGCGTAGACATCTGGTGTTATACATCAAACCAACTGGAACTGACCAATGTGTAGTCCCTCTTTAAAATGCCCCCCCCCACACACACACACACACACACACACAGTTTGGTTTTCAGTAATGACAGATAATGTTATTCATTTAGAATAAAACATTTCAGTTCAGTAAAGTCCATATAGTGTTTGGACAGATGGATGGAATAGGATTGACCTTGTGTTTCTAATCTAGACAATTATTATAATGGTTAATTTCAGGAATGTAACATGAACCTTCTGTTAAATGGAGACATTTACTAGTTTGGCAAATATAAAAATCAATATGTAGTAGGTATTGACATGAATTAAAATGGAGGCAGTGTTCCTTCACATTTCCAGAGATGATTTCACAACAACTCAAATGAACATCGAGCGAATGTGTCAAACTCCATTAAAGGGACAGTTGAGTATTTTTCAGATGAATGTTTGTCCTCAGTAGTGATGTGCGGGCTACCCACTGGCCAGCGAATATCCGCGGGTGACCCGCGAGTCGGGCAGGTCGGGTTTAAACATGTAATTTAACTTTTTAAACATTTAATTTAACTTTTTAAACATTTAATTTAACTTTTTAAACATTTAATTTAACTTTTTAAACATATAATTTAACCTTTTAAACATTTAATTTAACTTTTTAAACATATAATTTAACTTTTTAAACATTTAATTTAACTTTTTAAACATTTAATTTAACTTTTTAAACATATAATTTAACCTTTTAAACATTTAATTTAACTTTTTAAACATATAATTTAACTTTTTAAACATTTAATTTAACTTTTTAAACATGTAATTTAACTTTTTAAACATGTAATTTAACTTTTTAAACATGTAATTTAACTTTTTAAACATGTAATTTAACTTTTTAAACATGTAATTTAAGATTTTTTGAAAAAAGTATTTTTCTGTAAAGTAATTCATAACAACGGAAACTGTAAAAGTTTGAAGTAAATTGAACCAAAATGTATATTTTTATAGACATAAAAAAGGTTTGTAATTTAGTTTATTAAATCTAAACCAAAGTGCAAAGACAATATTGTGAATTCACATCTATTGTGGGTCAGTGACATTCTATAAACCTAATGAACACACCATCATACACCGTATTTTCCAGACTATAAGGCGCACTTAAAAGACTTTCCTTTTCTCCAAAAACAACAGAACAACGTATATATGAATTAATTGCTTCGTGACTTGGAATTTTATTTTTTATCACATAATTTTAGCTTTTTATCTGAAAATATGGACTTTTACCTCATAATTTTGACTTTTTAATCACATAATTTTGACTTTTTATCTCAGAATTTTTAGTTTTTATCTCAAATGATTTACTTTTTAGCTCATAATTTTGACATTTTTAATTGCATGATTTTTACTTTTTATCTCATAGTTTTGACTTTCTTATAATTTGGAATTTTCATCTCAAATATTGACTTTTTACCTCGTAATTTTGATTTTTTAATCCCATAATTTTGACTTTTATTGTATACATGTACATAAACCAGCATATATGTGGAATACCATCATATATATTAAAAACATGAGCTAACCAGCACTAAAGTCATTTGTTTTCTGATTAATCTAATGAAAGTGTGTATGATTGAACACATTTTAATGTCTGAAGCAGATCATTGTAGAGCAGTGTTATCAGTGACAGTGTGTGCATGTGTTGGTGTTTGTCAGCTGTAAATGTTCTAATATGTGAATTCCCTCTGCAGTTTAGTGTCTGAAATATCAATACTTAATAGAAGCACTTTAAATATCAATCCAGCCTTTTCTGTCTAACACCAACATGTCTGCAGCAGCTTTAGTCCCAGCTTCACTTTACCATGTGTTCATGTTTTTATGTGCCAGACATTTACTATATGCCATCAAACAGTTTGAGGTGTTGGAAAACATCACTTCAGCTGTTGGATTATAATGTGATGATCTATGTCAGGATGAAGGTGAGATCTGACAAAATCCAAAGGGCCTGATGCCAAACAGAAACACATCCTGAACGTGTGATATTATTGTTGGCAGGTAGAGTTCAACCACAGGGACAGTCAGAGAAACTGTATCTGTCTGGTACAGGGACTGCACTCTAAGGTAAGGGAAGGTAACATAAGATATGATATTATGATATGATATGATATGATATGATATGATATGATATGATATGATATGGTATGATATGATATGATATGACATGATATGATATGATATGACATGACATGATATGATATGATATGATATGATATGACATGATATGGTATGACATGATATGATATATGACATGATATGATATGACATGATATGGTATGACATGATATGGTATGACATGACATGACATGATATGACATGATATGATATGACATGATATGGTATGACATGATATGATATGACATGACATGACATGATATGATATGATATGATATGATATGACATGACATGATATGACATGACATGATATGATATGATATGATATGATATGACATGAAATGATATGACATGACATGATATGATATGATATGATATGATATGATATGATATGACATGACATGATATGATGACATGATATGATATGACATGACATGATATGATATGATATGACATGATATGACATAATATGATATGATATGACATGACATGATATGACGACATGATATGACATGATATGATATGATATGATATGATATGATATGATATGACATGATATGACATGATATGATATGATATGATATGATATGATATGACATGATATGACATGACATGATATGACAACATGATATGACATGATATGATATGATATGATATGACATGATATGACATGACATGATATGATATGATATGACATGATATGACATGATATGATATGACATGATATGACATGACATGATATGATATGATATGACATGATATGACATGATATGATATGATATGATATGATATGATATGATATGACATGATATGATATGATATGATATGACATGATATGACATGACATGATATGATATGATATGACATGATATGACATGATATGATATGATATGATATGATATGATATGATATGACATGATATGATATGATATGATATTATATGATATGATATGATGGTAAGATAATATATTTCTTTACTAGTGCCACTAAGGGTTTCCAGCAGCAGGATTATAGCACACAAGAGTAATCACTTCTACAAATAAATGTATAAATAATTATATATACAAGTGTATCTTATCGTCAGATGGAAACATGACAATTTTCTCAAAGATAGAAATAAATGACTTAATTTTGTCCTGTTGTACAAGTTAGGTTCTTTATACTGTATTTTCCAGACACTAAAACACTTTCATTTTCTCTAAATATGTCAGTGTACTTTATAATACAGTACTTTATATATGGATTAATTCTGGTTTTGTTTAGACTGCATATTTTTAATATTTAATATTGTTACCCGTTGCTTTCACTTTAAAACATTTTATTAACTGTTGTATTTTTTGTACAGACAGAATCCAAAGGACCTGATGTCAAACAACACACGTCCTGAAGGTGTGATAGTATCAGTGAGAGGCAGCGTCAGATAAACTGCATGTGTTTGGTACAAGCAGCCACACAAACATCTGATAAGTGTAGTTTGTCCCTTTACCTTCACTGCACAAGCTTCATCTAAACACATAAGTATATTTATATCTATGAACAAATGAAAGAAGAGGATGTGCTCCACATTTAAAACATGTTTGATTATTACTGTGGTTTAAATGAACCAATGAGGACACACACTCACTGTGTGGACACATTAGAGTTGACCTGAGTGTCCACACCTGTCCACTGTCACTTCAGTTTGGATGGTTTGTCTCGTGTGTGTGATCAAACACTGTCTTTATTATAAGGATGCAATTAATATTTGAGTTTTTAACTGATACTAACCACAGGTTTGGAGAAGTTCAACACAAGGAGACTTTTACTATTACTATTATTTACTATTACTACTATTATTATACTACTACTATTATTATTATACTACTATGGTTATACTACTATTATTATTATTACTAATAATAATAATATGACTACTACTGTTACTAGTAACAGTAGTAGTAAGTATTAGTAATAGTAGTAACTTACTACTATTACTAATACTTATATTAATAAGACTACTACTGTTACTACTACTCCCTCTACTTCTTCTTCTCTTCCTGTTGACCAGTTGTAGTTCCATGTTTCACCTTTAGGTGTCGCCACAGCATCTGTTTCCATCTGACTCCTTCATCTTCTGCCTGTTTGTCCTCCTCCTCCTCCTCCTCCTCCTCCTCCTCCTCCTCCTCCTCCTCCTCTTCCTCCTCCCCCCCCCCCTCCTCCTCCTCCTCCTCCTCCACATCCACTCATCTGCTCTTTCTTTGTCATATTTGCCTTCATCATCATCATCATCATCATCATCATCATCCCTCCTCTGCACACGTCCAACCGTTTTAGTCTGACCTCTCTCACTTTGTCGTCCTTCTGATCTGCTGCTTCCAAATCCTGTCCGTCTTTACTGACTCACAAAAACCATCTTAACATCTTTAAGGTTCAAGGACGACTTTATTTCTACCTGTGGTTTAGATTTAATTCACAGACAGAACAGTTGCATCTGGCATTAACCACACATGTGTTTGGACAGGTGTCAAAAGTGTCCAAAATATCAAAATAAAAGGTGCTCAGTGTTCCATCATTTATCAATATGACAACATGGATAAAAATAAAACGATAAAATAATAAAAATACAAAAGATCATTAAATCAAATTAATACAAACACAAGACAAAACAGGAGAAAACTGATTGATTGAAATATTTAATTTCAACATGTAGACAATGAAAAAAAACACAATGAAAGAAAAACAACACCACAAAATTCACTAAAGGAAAAAAATCCGGGGGGAAAATATACAAACATGTTGAAATCCACAAGTCACAAAAATTCAAAATGTATAAAATACAAAAAACACCAAAGTATTTGATAAAATATCCAAATTATATATATATATATATATATATATGCAATTGGCATGTTTATTCAATATCTGTCTGTATGTCTTTCTGTCTGTCACTCACACAGGACACAACATCCAAATCAGACATAATTAAAAATGTAACAGACAATGAAATCCAAATCAAAAGTTAATAAAGTTATTAAATAAAAAAATCTAAATTCCAAGTCATTAAGCACAACCAGAATTAATCGATTTTTTCAGGCTCTCTGGATTATAAGGTGCACTGTAGTTATTGGAGAAAATTAAAGTCTTTTAAGTGTACTTTATAGTCTGGATTAATATGGTACATATAAATAAATTAAATTAGACGTGCTTCAAAGGGAGTAGGAAAAAGTTCAAATGTATATACTTCTGTATCTAGGGAATTATTATTGTTATTACAAAATATATAATATATTATTTTCAATGACTCAATGTAGTAACAATAATAGCTAAACTAAACTTAATAATAAAAACAGTCAGGGATAAAAACTAAGAACATGTGATGGAAGTAATGATACCATAGATTACAATATATAAAGGTTTAACAGAGGCACTCTTTTTTTTATTTAGTAGGGGAGGGGGGTGACACACAAAATATAAGGACAAATGGCTGATTACAAATAGGGGATGATTAAAAAATAAATAAATAAATAAAGGCTATATTCATATAACCAAAGTGACATGTATACTGTATGCAAATTAATCCATAGTTTGATTATAAGTACAATGTATAAGCTGTAAACAAAGTGGAATACAATGATGGTGTTTTGATGAAAACTTCAATAAAAAACATGGAACTTTTTAAAAGTCACTCTAATCATAAATAGAGCAGAGGAACAGGATAGGATCTTCAGCTCTGCCTTCCTGACTTTTCAGAGTAAAAATATTTATATTGTTTCCCATAACGGTGGTAATAAAGTGTCAGAATAAAAGAAAGGATGATGTAACATGAACCTGCTGAATGCCTCCAAGCTTATGTTAGAACAACAAATAAAAAAAATGCTTCATTTAAGTACAGCACAAACAGCAGGGAATCTGAAGATAAACCTTCAAATTTTTCTTCTCCCAGAAGTTTTAGTAGAACTGATCCAGTTTGGACTGTAGGGGGCAGTATAAGACAACTGGGAAAAAACAAAAAAGCCATTTTTCATCCTGAGCTGCTTTAAACACACAACACTAATGTTAAAATTAGTAACACCACCACTAAGGTCAGCTATGTTTTACCTGATATAAACATAGTTATCATCAATTTATGTAAAAATGAGGCCTGTCAAGTCATTACAGTTTTTAATCAAATTAATCACATGGTTGTTTTGGATTCATTTGGATTAATCATGATCTAAACACTTTATGTCGGTCGACTGTTATATCTCTGTAATGTTTTTTTGTACTCACATTCACCAGAATACAGTAATACATCAATTTACGAAAGATCCAACTAACGTATAATCTAAGTTACAAAATGCCTTTGTGTAAAATTTTTCTTTTTGAATACGAAAGAAAATTAAAGTTATGAAACGAAACCCCCGAAACATAAATACAGTACTGTACATGAATACTAGGGATGAGACAGGATTTTTGAATATTCAAATATTTGTGACATGACAGAATATAGAATACTAATTCAGAATGCTGCATTACTTGTATTGCGTTTCACTTGGACAGAATGTCGTATTGACTGTCATTGTACGGTGGTCAACAGGAGCAAACGCACCGCAGCGACAAAACGCTGAAAGTACAAGAAAAATGAACAACTAAAAACACAAACATATAAAACAAATGCAAGAGAAAAATGTTGCAATAACAGAAACGAAGCAGAGTGAATACGTACCTCTGTGTGACCGCAACGTCTGTGCCGTTGGAGCTCGTTGGGGGGTGTCGTGGAAACACGTTTGGTTTTAGAATAATATTCGAATAGTTTCCAGCAAAAGTGTTTTGGACCAAAAGTCACATCCCTAGTAAATATGTGCATAGTGTATACTTGTACATAGTGTACTTCTACCTTCATTTGTCACAGAGTTCTAACACTCATCCACACTGATCGCAGGAGCGCAGGCAGCGAGCGACAAACTCATTCATTGTGTTTGTGCTACCACAGCAGAGCTCTGCCACTCAGCACCACTTGTCTCCTGCTCCTCATTATCATTAAAGACAGGGCTCTATGCTGTAAAGTTGACAGGTACATGTTCGTAATGTTCGAGCTCGGAACTGGTTGCATAGCAACTTGCCGCACGGCCAGTGCACCGAGTTTACCACGGTCAGTGTGGAAGCACATTTACTGTTGTTCATTTTTAAAGGGTTTAGGGCAGTGGTCACCAACCTGTCGATCTTGATCAACTGCTCAATCGTGGAGACTTTCCAGAAATACTTGAAATACAGTCCAGTGTCCATGTGTCCATATCTGCATCTGTTCCACTAGGTCCACTAGGTCCACTAGGTCCACTAGGTCCACTAGGTCCACTAGGTCCACTAGGTCCACTAGGTCTACAGCACTCCCTCTGTGTCACAGGGTTGTTTCCTATCCTTTGTCACCATGGTGATTAGTCGCGTTAACTCCGTTAAGGCCACGGTTCTCAAACTGGGTTCCGCGGACCCCTAGGGGGACGTGGCGCATGTCCAGGGGGTACGCGAAATTATTCACGGTTTTGTTTGATTGTTTTTTTTGCTGTTTTATTTTGAAATGCGGAAGTTTTATTTTGTAGCGAGCGGGCGGAAGTAACAGCGCTGTTTGACGCCAGCTTGACTAAATTGAGACGGAGCGAGTCACAGGCTATTTTTAGCCACCCTGCAGCGAACATGGATCGATTTTTGTGTCCGCCAAGTTCCTCAAGAAGTGGTAAAAGAAATGACAATGAAAATGACAATGACAAAAACAAACGCCCTAACCCTAAAAAGAGAAAGTACATTGATAGTTATATTGAGTTTGACAAGCTCATCCCTCTCATTAAGTCTCTGTCTGTCTGTCTGTCTGTCTGTCTGTCTGTCTGTCTGTCTGTCTGTCTGTCTGTCTGTCTGTCTGTCACACACACACACACACGGTTTTGTGTGTCTTTTGTTCTGTTTATTATTTTAAAATTATTTAAAATTGTTGTTTCTGAAGTGCTCATTTATATTATAATACCTGAAAATGTGGCTGGTTTGCACAAAAGCACTATTAAAAAAGGTTATCATTGTTTCATAATAATCATTGTTGAAGTGTTTTTTTTTTATCATTTTCAGTATCGCGTTAAAGGAAAATGGGTGACCAGAAGAGCTACATAAAAACAGGGAAGTCTGTCCCTATTTTACTTTCATATTTGAAAATAAGCATGGTAACAGGTTCACCACCACGAAGAAACTGAAATTGTATATTTTTCACCAAGAATGGGAGGAGGAATTCCATTTCACTGTGTTTTAGTGAGGTTTTAATTTCCTGAAACTGTTATTGCACAAATGACATAAAGAACTCAGCAGCCTGTTACATTATATTTGTCATTAAAGGGTTAAGCTCAGAATTCAACCCCAAACCCCTAAAGTTCAGTTTAAACTAACAGTGTGACTCGATCATCATGTCTTTAAAGCTGCTTCCTTAGTCATCTTGTGTAAACGCTGAATCCCACTGTAAAGCACATGTGTCCTATTTGCAGAAAGAAAACAGTGGGTGTAAACAGAAAGGAGGTGACATTTAGACACTGTGGGTAGTAACCACACAAGTTTGAAAAGCGTGGGTAATGGAGGAATGAAAACGTTTCCTGTGAATGTGAATGGTAATCAGTGCGCTGTGATGGTCAGCAATCTGAGCCTCCTGCTGGGAACCAGAGATGTGTTGTGGGCACAGAATGTTGTTTGACACTTTAATGTGGAAAAAAAAAATAAAACTGCTTGAAAATGTAGCAGAGGTGTCTGTATATCACACTGGAAATTGGTTCGTGTTGGAATCCTAAAGGTAAATGATAACCTAAAGCTGGAGGTATATTTACAGAATAGCTCGGTTCAGCAGAAACTGTCAGTTTATCAAACAGATGACAGTCAGCATTGTTCACTGGAAGTCATATTTTTATACCCAGTTAAAAGAAGGGGGCAGATTTAATGCCCTTCCTATGGGCTAGCAATGTTTTTTTTTTCTTTTTCAGCACAGGTTGTATGTAAATGAATGATAACCCTGCTCTACATTTTTTTTAGAAAGTACATTAACTGTGACATGATTTAATAAGATGACTCCGAAAACTATTGACAATTGTGCTGTTT
>CM035793.1:45936238-46051238 GCA_020466265.1 Siphamia tubifer | reverse complement strand
ATTGCTCCATCAAACCGTTGAGAGAATCATATTCTAAAAATGAATTTTAGAACAGCGTGAAATAATTTATAAGACTAATCTGTCACAGTATACAGGGAAAAAAATGCCTGACAGTTCAGTCTCAGGTTAATATTCTGTGAAACAACAAACTGTCTCTGACAAATTAATCTTTGAATAATACATTTCACAAAATGTATAATTTAGCTAATGTGATTTACTGTTTTCCCCTCATATTAACAGAGGAAATGAAAGTCTGAAATGATCCCTCAGCCTCCTAAAGCTTCAGACATGACACCCGCGGCCACCGGGACAATTCTGGCAAAAATGAATGTCATATTAAATGAAAGCTCATGGTGGGAGTTGACCAGAGGCAAAGGTGCACTGCTGAGGACCTGAGCAGAAGAAAGAGACGCTCATTTGTTCTCAAGTTTTAATCAAACGTGGGAAAATTACCCAGTGAACTTTTTTTTCTTAATAAATGAAGGAATGTCGTAAAGTTTTCATGAATTCAACTTAAACCAGATGCATGAAAATGTTCTTCGCCTTCACATGAGGTTCAGTCTGTAGTTTTCTATTTCTAATTATTATTATTATTATTATTATTATTATTATTATTATTATTATTATTATTATTATTATTATTATTATTATTAGTACTGGTAGTTGTAGTAGTGGTATTTGTATTTGTTAGCCTAGCCACACTAGCTCCTCCTAGCATCAGTAAATCTAATGTTCTATCGTAGTAGTCTAGTTTCGCTCAATGTAACTTTTGTCTAGATTTCCCTGAAACTGGTCGACCAATCACAGTGAAGTATAGAGTCAGAGGGCGGGGCTAACAAAGTGACGTTGCAACAATTTGGAGAAACAACCAGAAACAACCATTGAAGAAAAACAATAAGATTTCCTTTAATCACTGATGAGTGAAGAATGTGAGAAAACGTCAACAATCTTTAAATTCTTTTTACAGAAGCGACAACAGTCGTTCAGCTCCATAATCCACCATTTTGTTTTGTCATTCCTAACTTTCTCCAGACTCCTCCGTTAACTTTCAGGCGCTCTAACTACATCATCCTAAAGATTACTCTGATTGGTTGTAGTACCGTCCTATTGCATACAGAGGATTTGAAAGACAACCTTTTAGCCCCGCCTCCTCTGACTATGAAGCACCACTAGACCCATACATGGAATGAATAGAGATCGCACTGCTAGGGTAAGTATTTGTTTAATAAGAGGGCAGGTGCAGTATCTTGTGTGTGTTTGGATATGTATGTAGTTACCAGTGACCCGAAGTGAAGAACCTGTGTTGTGGATTTTCATCATGGATCAAGGATTTCATCACACCAGAATTTGAGTTGAACAGTTTATTTTGGATCTTTTATAGTCCATTGTCAGTTACCAGGTCCCTCACTAAAACCTGCTCCAACCAGTTCCTTAACATCATCTGATTGTTAGAGTCACAAGAACAAAACATTCACTCCACTTATCTTTAGTACAACCTTGTCTCCAGTTGGAGACCCACTGGTGGACGGACTGATGTTTGATCATTGTAAAGATAATCAGTCCACTGATTGGCCAGAGTTTTCCTCTGGTTCTATTTCAGTGAAGTGAAGAGGTTTTCAAGCAATGTGGTAAAAAAAAAAAATATCCAAAAAAGATTTCCCACCCCACCTTTAAGAGCAGTGTCAAACGTTTGCGTATAGGTTTATTGTGCCTGGAATCACTTGTTTGTCTAGTTTTTGTGAATGAACAAAGTAAAACACTTTGACTCTTTTTAATGAGTCTCTTATCTCACATTTCCAAAGCATAAGTGTCTGGCTTTTATGTCTAATGTTTGGAGTTTCTCATCTCATATCTAATGGACAAACAAAAATAAATAAATGTTGAGACTCATACCCAGTTATTGAGGATTTTAATGTGTAATTATCATTCCCCCATCCAAATAGAAAAGCCAAAGTGCCTCATTGTGATGCCCATTCAGTAGCTGTTTACAGCTTTTTGTTATATTGCCCAATTCTCTTTTATTTGTTTTTTTTTTTTTTTTGTACGATGGAAAATGGCTAACTCTTTTATTGTATTACAAGGTTTCAAGTTGTTTTACAGGCTTTAAACAAAGCAAAAAAAATGAATAAAAATTCTGCGATTTTTCCAAAACTTGCTAAAAAACATGAACTGCTTTTGTATAATCATCCATTCAACAGAAATGTACATAAAATAGAAAACAGATTCTATGTGTTTGGTTTATGCCACATATCAATACATTGTTTTTCTATTAGAATCATTTTAATTCAATCTTCTGCTCATCGAATGTATAAGACAGACAGACAGACAGACAGACAGACAGACAGACAGACAGACAGACAGACAGACAGACAGACAGATAAAAATGTCCAAATGATTAAAAAGATAAATTAAAGAAAAAATGTAATGCCACTTTAAACAGATTTAATGCTCATGTCCAACTACAAATATAGATAGTATAGAGACAGACAGATGGAAAAATCTGAGAGTGATTACAAAAGTTAAAAATAATGAATAAAGATGCCAAAAAATTACACTCAAAAAGAGTAAATACAAACAAACAAACAGTAAAGTCAGTGAAAAATAAACAAAACAAAAAAAAATCTGAACAAAATAGGTGAAAAACTGGAGAAAAATTAACACAAATGTGTCCGTCCTATAAATACATTATATGGGTCAAAATTATCAAATTTAAAGTTTATTGATAAAATCCCAGTAAAATGTCTCCTGAACACTTCTAACTATGAGTGTTTGTTAAATTCCTAGCGTAACTTCTTCAAATCATGTCTTTTAGGAAGAACAACAACTGACTCTGACAGTAATTAAGTCTAAAACTAAGACAAATCGACTCCAAACACGACTTTCCTTGGCGCTGGCGTTAGGTATTTCCCCGTCATGTTTGGTACCGTTGGAAAGATGGGGATTCCCTCTAGACAACCCTTAAATAGAAATCTACATAATTATAGATTTGAATCAATGGGAGGCCTCAGAACAAAGCCTTCTGCACTAAACTAAAGCCCTTGTTGCTAACTAGTGTCACACAAACATTTTTAATAAACTTTAAGATAAATATAAAATCTGAATTCATGAAATTTTACCCAAGTGACTGGTTTAGTGTTGGAGGGTCACAAATAAGGAAGACAATGAACAAAATTCTTGAAAAATTAATTAGATGGATGGATGAATAACCTTTATTATCATTATAGAAACAAATGTATGAGCTTTTATCCTTCATTCCAACATATATATAAAAGAGAAAATAAAAGCAGTAAATAACCTGTTCTAACCCGAAAATGAACGACAAGTTGTTCAAATTGAATAAGATTCCAACTCTTTTCAGTGAATCTCTTGTCGGGTATTTTCATAAATCTGTTTTATTAACTCTGAGTTTTAGAGTTTGTCATTTCATATCTAATAGAGAGTAAGTGTTTGGACTCTTGCCCAGTTATTGGTTATTTTAATGTCTTAATTTTCTGTATTTTTCATCCAAACAGACAAATTTAATGGGAAGAGGTTTTTTTTTTTTCCTCATCACAGTATTTCCTCTGGTTGTCACAGTATTTGTAGTTATTTTACAGGTTTTAAATAAAATATTCTGTCATCTCTGTGTGAAACCTGCAGCAAAAATAGGTGTCCTTCCTGAAGAAATGCTTTTTGTAATCATCTATTGAATGGAAACTGACACAAACGGAGGATAGATTGTATGTTTGTCATTCATACAAAGCAAAGTTGTTTGTGCCACATATAAACACAACATTTTTGGCTTTGTGTCTCATAAATGTGACTTTTTATTCCATAAATGTGGATTTTTATGCAATAATTTGGGCTTTTTATCTCATAATTTGGGCTTTTTATCTCATAGTTCATCTATCCAATGGAAACTGACACAAACGAAGGATAGATTGTAAGTTTGTCATACGAAATAAAGTTGTTTGTGCCACATATAAACACAACATTTTTTAGCCCATCACAGTTATTTTCAACAATTCTTTGTCCGTTATCATAGTTTAAGTTGATAGTCTGTGCTTTGTTGTTTATGCAAGTTGATTTTTTCCCCTCCATATATTCAGTTCATTTCAGATCAATTTATTTCAATTTATTTTGAATATGGAACAAACAAAACAGTCCCACTCTATCCCCACTAGTGAAATAAACATTCCAATCACCTGCATATCAACCAGTAACTGACATGTTTGTGATCAGACATCGTCAGACCCCATGTGACATGTTTGGAGTTTGTTATTGATGCTCTGCATGTCAGACCCTCCAGGGTTTCATGATGTTATAATTTGAAACTTCAACATAGATTCAGTCAATCTTAACAATTTTAACAAATCACCACCACTTTTCCGCACAATGTGACCAATCATTTGTGACGTCTTGAGCCTTTTCCTCTTTATCTTAGAGCTGTGTTAATTTAGTTGATGAAAATTTTTTGTCATAGTTTTCGTCAACAACCTATTTTTCCCTGACGTAAACTAGATGATGACAAAAAATAGAGCATTCTTTTGCATGCATGATGAACCCTATGCAAAGGTAAGAGAGTCACGTTAGCTCCAAAATGTGTTAGAGTGCACACATGTAATTATTATTTAGTGTTACGGTTCTCAAAGTTGCTGTTCTTGCCGCCTTGGGTTTATCAAGTGAAAATGAAATGGATCCTAAAAGACTGTTTCTAGGTATAAAGACGTATCATCTGATTAGGTTGAGGAGCTAGCTCAACACATTAGCCGTGTAGCTAGCTGTATACAAAACAACATGTGTTGTCAACACTGTGAAAAGATGCATGAACAACAGGTGAAGGAGGAGGCTGTCACTAGATGGACAGTTTAAAGCCTGAAATGGGTGTGAAATAGAAAACTCTTAAATTCTGTGGCACTTTTTATTTTGTGATTTTGAATCTTAACAGTTGATATAATAAAGGTATTTGTCTTTCTGGTATGTATTTCTATGTATTTCTGGTTTTTGTACTGCTTTGATTAAGCACCACTACTTTAACAGAATAGTCTCTTAACAATACCAATACCATAGCTGTTAATTCAAGTGGAATAAATTGGTGAAATCTTATGTGTATTACACATTAAAACATTACAATAAACACATTGGGTTTTATATAATTTTTAACAAAACAAAAACACTGGTTATCATATTTTAATCGACTGAATTTGTTTTAGATCTCGTCGACTAAAATTCATTTTAGTCGACTAAAACAAAAAATTACATTTTCGTCAACAGATTAAACCTAAAACTAAATTAAAATGTTCTGACAAGATTAACACTGTTATACAGTGTATAATTATACAGTATTTATATAGGATGGCACAATGGTGCAGTGGATAGAACTTGTGCCTCCCAGACAGAAGGTCCCTGGTTCTATTCCCACACCAGACCTTTCTGTGTGGAGTTTACATGTTCTCCTCGTGTCTGCGTGGGTTTTATTGATTATTTTGGTCATTTTTGTTAATTTTCCTGATTATTTTGTTCATTTCTAGTCATCTTTAACACCGTCCAATAACAACTAAAATTCTTTACCCCCTCTCCCATTCGGGGGTTGGCGTAATAATAATAATAATTGTAGTGCAGCGTGAGCTAAACCTGGCTTTTCTACCTCCATACATAATAATATACATTATATTGATTAAATTACATCTAAAATGAGCATATATTTGCAACATAGTGTTACACAATCAAAAACAAATTAATTTGAGCAAAAAGCTGTTTGTGTTTGAATACATTTGTGATGATGGGGTCTCTGGCTAAAGAAGATTGGGTACCACTGTGTTAACAATGTCTAATTTCTGTATTTTTCACCAAACTGGGAAATGATCATATCCATGTGAAATGATAAAATGTCAAAAACAGAAGCCAATGTGTCATATCATCAATTGGAGTTTGGGTTAGAAAAGACTTCTAACAGTTTATGGGCACAGCATTTACAGACAGAATTATGAAAGATTTTGCTTGAGCAGTTTTCTTAGATGAGATACAAAATGATCACAGATTCAGTCTAGTACACAGCAGTTCAGTTTTATAGAGACTAAAGCAGGACTAATGAGAACATAAATTTAATTTTCCATTGACCCATCTTCAACACCATATTAATGTCATTAAACGGCAGCATTAGGCGAAATTCCCACGCAGTCTGGAAAACTATGGGAGGATTTTAATCATGTTTTCAGCTTTGTGTTTGGATGGAAAAAAAAGAAGAGTGGGGGGAAAAATATTTTTGTTTGCTTCCAAAAAGCAGAATTCTCAATTGAAGAAAGTCATTTTCGTGTTCAGGCAGCCAAAATGTTTTCCACAGTGTGACAGAGCGACGGCCACAGCAAGCTTGATGTTGTCAAAAAGCAGAGTAAGAATTTGGATGTGCAACCAAATGTGCAGTTTCACGCAGAGCTGCCTCCACAGCTGGACCAGACCCAGGATTCCACACTTAATTAGTTGGTATCAACTCTAGCACTTAACGAGAAGCTTCCAGCAAGTATTTGGCCAAACGACAGAATCCTAATGTGGAACGAAACTGAAATATTAACATTTACATAATAACATGTCACAGTGTCATATATATTTTGATAAATCTACCTTTTTTTAGGAGAAAAAGACCCCCCCCCCCAAAAAAAAAAAAATAAAAATACAATCTACCAAATCTATGATTAGTCTAGAACAGGGATCGGCACGGAAAAGAAAACACTGGGAGCTGCAAATACGTTTTGACATCTAAAATAAAAAATACTTTTTTTTTAAATTAAAAATGAAAGGGAACACCCTATATATACATAATATCTGGCCATCATTGTGTTGATTATTGTCAGAATGATCCAGAACAGTGTTGTTGAAATGAAAAGACATTCAGCTCAGCTCTACGTCTACATCTATACAAAGACAGCACAAAAACACACACATACATAGGCTACACACACACACACACATATATATGTATATATATATATATATATATATATATATATATATATATATATATATATATATATATATATATATATATATATATATATATATATATATATATATATATATATATATATAATTTTTTACAGAAAAACGCTTGTGTTGGATATTCTGACCTTCATTCCCACATCAATAACATAAATGAGGCTCAAATCACTAAATGAACATTTCAAATCAACAGTTTTTTTTTTCGATGGTGCAGTGCATGTACCCCTTTAATGCGGCATCTTCTAAACAAGTCAAAGTTGAGCTTTTAAATGACTGGATGTTCTTAACCCTTGTGCGGTCCTTCGTAAAAGACACACTGGCTGTGTCCTACAATCGGGTCTTAAAAACCCAGATTCCAAAGTTCAGTTCCATAGACTCATCACCCCACCCCCCAAGGATATATTACTGTTTTCAGTAGTAAGCAATGGCATCCTACAGTACGTATAAAAAGGTACATTTGTGAACCACCGGGTCTCTTTGACCCGAAGGACCGCACAAGGGTTAAATACTCCACAGTGTAAACGGTCATAACTATCTGTTCCACTCACTGCTGTTCATAGAAAACACTGGTGTAATGGAAGCATTACTGTGGTGTGTGGCTCCTGTTTGGACCTGGACATGTCACTATGGAGCCACAGCTGCACACTCTGTACCACTGCAGTTTAACGCCTGTTTGTGTCACACTTCACAATTAGTTGCCTCATGAGGACTACATTTGTAATCATTAATTGTAGATAAAGTAGGTATTGGGTTAGTGAGTGTAAACGGCTCTCTTTTTTAAATAAATAGATCTTTACAATTAAAACAATATTTAAAATATATTACAAATAATTAAATTAATTGTACAAATAAAATTGAAATTGAATTTGATATATAAAATAAAACAATAAGAATAAAAATAAACTAAATGGGAAAAAAGTTAATATATTTTTAAAATACAGAAATACAAATTTGGTTTAAAAAAAAAACAACAAAAAAACAAATGAAGTAATAAAATTGTCTAATTAAAAAAATGATGGTAATGATGTAATTTAAATTTTTTTTGCACACGTCACACAGATTTCAAGAATATTTAGATATAATCCTCATGGGGACCTGAATTTTGGACCCCGTAGTGTCAGAGGTCCCTGTGTGGGATGATGCAGCATTTTAGGCTGTTTTTTTTTTTTTTTAATTAAGAAGTTGTACTATTTTTTATTTAATATTTACTTTTACTTCAGTAAAGGAGTTCAATCAGCCTTAACCGTTAATGTTTCGGCTGTGACACATTCTACATATATGATTTAATTTGAATATTCATAAACTCAACACTTTCACTTCCAGTAAAAAATAAACCTTGTTCTTTCAATAGACCTTTTTTCATTCTGACTTTTCATACATTTCTGATTTTAAAGTCATAAATCTGCCTTTTTCAGAATTTATGAGTTTTATTGATTTTAAACTCAATACAATGAGTTTTTTTTCTCAGACTTCCAGCTATCTTTCCACAGAATTATGACTTTTTCTACATATTTCTGCCTTTTTTTCCCCTCAGAATTGATTTTTTTTGTCCTCAGAGTTTGTCCCTGTTTCTTCAGACTGTCAGAATTCCAACTTTTTCTCATGAAAGAAATCAAAATTAAGTTTTTCTCATAATAATTATTTTTTTGACTGTCGTCCTTTAAGTCCTAAACTATTTTCAGACATCATGAAATCATAACTGCACAGGTCCCATCCTTGGGGGCCACCGGGGCTCAAAGGTTTAAGCACAGAATGTGAGGAGCATGACCACCTCTGTCTAAACATTCTTATCAAAGAGAAAAAAGCTCAAAAATTAAATCAGTCTTTAAACACTGTGGCACTGGCTCATGTATTTTCCAGAGCACTTTGTGAGAAGTAGGTTATAAATCAATTTTGGGATCGACCGTGTGCTTTATCTTGATTTTCAACCTTGGCAGGTCTTTTAGAGGTCTTTTAAACATTAGTATATGTCTTACGCCGGCGAGGGACTTGTCGAAGTGTCTGACTGCTCTCTTTATGTCGAACAAGGCGACTCAATCCGAGCTGATTCAATGACTCACTCGTATAAAGGGGGCATATTAAAGAGCACCTGTTGACAGGAGGTGCAGGGAGGGCGCGCGATGGTGCGTCCGCTCGCTCGCTCATTTGGCGTATCGACTCATGCTGGGCAGAGCTTGCGAGGACTTCCATGAGGTCTTGATGTGTGAGATGGCGTCTGGACCTGGAGACTGCTCTATTGATCAGCGTGTCCAGCTTTAAGTAGCCTCTCCATTCAGACCCCCTTTTGACGGGCCGGCAACACACGTCCAAAATGACAGTAATCAATGGAAATGGTTAAATGACCCCGCACAACTCAACAAACATTATGAATAGCCCTCTGCACTGTAGATTTATCTTGGTGGATTACAGAGACTTGTCTTGATTTATTGACCACTTGCGAGGCTACTTATCCTCCCTCTGCATAGACATTGTGTCAAACCAAAGCTTAGTGTTTATGAACTATACCCTCTGAGAGCCAGTGGATGTTTACTTCTCCTCCCCTGCTGCTGAAAAAGACCCTCTTTGCATGATAGATGGGCAATATACCAACCATTTTCCCCTTTTCACTCCTCACTGCTTGTAATCCAAACACATTTGAGTGTGATGGTTGTCAAATGCTAGCGGGTAATCAGACACAGACAAATATGAATAATGCATGACAATATGTCTGGCCATCATTGTGTTGATTATTGTCAGAATGATCCAGAACAGTGTTGTTGAAATGAAAAGACATTCAGCTCAGCTCTACGTCTACATCTATACACAGACAGCACAAAAACACACACGTACATAGGCTACATACATATATATATATATATATATATATATATATATATATATATATATATATATATATATATATATATATATGTGTGTGTGTGTGTGTGTGTGTGTGTGTATAATGTCACTTTCTCGGTGGCAGCGTCGTTAGAATGTACTGCAGCTCCCGTACCTGAAAGTTATAAAACAGTAAGGACTGCAACTGTCAGATTCTTCCCCACATTGTAAACTCAAGAGGCGAGCAAGTAGTCATGTCGTCTATCACGTCACGTCGCCCCACTAGTGTAGACATATTGACAAACAGTGTAACAGACAATTGAGATTGATTTAACCGTAGAGACACAAAGAAAGCTGCGGACATGGCATAAGTCGGCCACAGCAGCAATAACGTCGTCTCCACAGAAGCTCACGTACAATAATTATAGACAGCAGGACCTGAAATGATGTAGAAGAAAAGAAGAAGAAAAGCCAGAAAAATAGAAAAGTGACAAAGTGATAGACCAGACTGTAAATGCTCGCATCAGTCTTTGGTTAAAAAACTGAGGCAGATGGGTTCAAACAATGTGACAATTTGAAACAATTAGTCTTTTTGATTCACATAAGTGATGGAGCTGATGTGCTGATTTGTGTGGATTATTTTGCAGTGTGAGGACAGCTTTTGGAAGGTGGACTTCGCACGTTGGTGAGAGTGACAAAGATGGAGTGAAAAGAGTGAAAGTGTGAGGAACTAATTGGAAAAATAAGAGGAGCATTCTAGGTTTCATACACATCTAACCCCAACTACAACAAATAACCCAGTTAATGACTGAACTGGAGTTTAAGGACAAACCTGAGTCTACATGTGCGGCAAGAGAATCAAATTAATAGCAGCAGTTTTTTTGCAAAACAACTATATTTGTGCATTGAACGTGTTTCCATTGACAGTTGTTCTAGGCAGGAGCGTTTCAACTGTCGTGAAATATCATCGTGTTATTTCACTGCTGGAAGATGAACCTTTCCATGTCTTGATATCACGCTGCATTTCTGTGCTGTTCGCTGTCTCTGAAATGACAGATATTTTTTTCTCCTGAATTATTTCCAGAAAAGTCTCCGTCTCCTCCTCTGTCCATGTGTATTGCGCCATTTTCACTCTAAGAGAACAGATCATGTGACCATGTACGTCACGTCCTGGAAACATGAGCTAACCTAGCCTAGGAAAAACTTACGGTGGGTGGTAGGATCTAGTCTGTCCCCAGTGGCCGCAAATGGTATTTGCTACGGGGAGACAGACTAGACAGCCTAGGATCTGAAAATCCCAACTGGGTCGGACCAATCAAATCGCGAGGGGCGGGATTGGAGCCCGCCCTGCCTCATGACGACACAAATACGACACGTAATGTTGTAGTCGCAGAGACGTAGCAGCTAGCACACCAAAGAGAAGAAGAAGGCATAGCTGCTAGCTAGCACACATTGCCGTAACACCAGTTGCTAGCTGCTAGACAACATGGCTCATCACCAGGAACAACCATTGGAGCTGGCTTTGGCAGCAACGCTAGGTGATTTAAAATTACAGTTTTCCCTGCGAGAGGAGCAGAAAACGGCACTTAAGCTGTTTTTGGAAAAAAGGGACGTTGTCGGAGTTTTGCCCACCGGGTATGGCAAAAGTTTGATTTATCCAATAGCGTGGCGTTGTGTAAAGAGAAAACTTGACAGACAGCGGTTATCCCGCCCACAAATTCGCCTAGACTTTCTAGACTGTCCCCGTAGCAAATGCAGTTTGCGGCCACTGGGGACAGTCTAGATCCTAGGCTAGAGCTAACCAGCATTTAAAACTTGGTTTTCTTTATGTGGGGACATTTCATTAGTTTTATTCTGGGAGCATTTTACTTGTAGACCAGTGCAGTTCTCGTTAATGTGGTCCCCTAGGCGAACACCCCTCTTTTCTTTTATTGTAATTCTAAATGATCATCTGTGAACATAGTGTCCTACATCTGATGGAGTACGTACTGAGTGTCCATGAATAATCACTGCCAATGTTAAGTTTAATGATTTAATTGACTATATTTTCCACACTATAAGGCGCACTGTCAGTGAATTGTTTATTTTTTGAAAATGTACTTATATATGGTGCATTAAGTGAAGCTAAACAGTTACAACTCTCATCCTCGTTGAGTTGTAACACATAACAAAACACACTCTTATTCTGCTTAATCAAACTTTAAGAGTCCATATTCTGAGATAAAAAGTCCAAATGATGTGACAAAAAGTCAAAATTATGAGATAAAAAGTCAAAACCCAAACTTAAAATTTCAAGTCACTAAGCACAATCAAAATTAATCCTTATATAAGATGCACTGTGAGAAAATTCAAATCTTTTAAGTGCGCCTTATAGTCCGGAAAATACATTAGCTTAATATTCTAATTCTGTGCCCCCAAGACCCCTAGTCTGACTATGACTAATGCCGGCCCTGGGACCAGTGTTAGAAGAACTCTAGTAGAGTTAAGGTAACTAAAGTGTTTATATGGCTTTTAAAACTCTGATACTCGCTGGACTAAAGCAATAAGTCAGATTTCTTTAAGTGCATGTAAACGTACTGTTAAAGAGCAGAACTAACAGGTGGCATGCTGCTAAAAGGGCTCACACATTGCCCCCCCCCTCCTGAAAAAAAAAGGCCAGACTTAATGGGCTGACATTGAATAATTAAAATAAGTGTGGAAATTAAAACCCACAAATGAAAGCTGCAGTGAAAAGAACACGTATGATGAAATGCTATGAATGTCTACCACATGCATGTAAAAAGCCTCATCATTTTTGTCTTTTTTTTCTTTTTGACAAGAGCCTGACACTTTAGGGTTGCCATTGCAATTTTTCAGAGTGTTACATGATGACAAGTCCTCTCCATTTTTTTTTTTTTTTATCTGAGCCTTAATGCTTTTAGCCCCACTTTCTGAATTAGCTGTCAGCCCCTGTGGTCTCCTTCTCAATGCTTCTTTGGAGCTCAAATGACTGAATTAGGCTCTACCTTTAAAGATAATTGCTTAATTGGAGTCTTTTCATATGCTGTCGGTAGCTGAGGACCTGAGAAAGGCTCTGATAACTCTGTAATTATGCGGCTACAGCAGATATATGCATTTGTGGCAGAGCGGTGAAAGAATGAGCTGACAGCCGGCGCTCTCTTCACGTCCACTCTCCTCCGTGGACTTTGAGATACAGGCAAAATTGCGAGGGCCTCTATTAACACAAATACATAGAGCTGCTTGTGTGTTTGGTTCTCTTGATCTTGTGTGTGAATGTCAGAGCGCATGAGTGTGTCTCGCTGTATGAATGAGACCTCAGAGTATGTCTCCATCCAGCTTGACTTACAGGTATTTCTAAGGGGGAACAAAAAAAAAAAGAGTCTTTACTTGCCTTCTCATTCCTTCTACCATGTCTTCTATTTGAGAGGTGCACTCAAAAATAAAAGGAAATAAAATTATGGAAATGATTTCCACCTAAATAAAAGGATGTAATTTCACAAGAGACAATTTTGTTGAGCTATTGAAATATAAATATAAAAAAAAAAGCACAAGTAGGCTCCGACTGTAAAAGTACAATGGTACCTCTACTTATCAAATTAATTTGTTCCAGATGTGGTTCTGTACTGTGATTTTTTTTAGTAAATAATCACATTTTACATGTAAAAGGCCTGAATTTTTCCGAGGCCCCAAATACTACCCCCTTTAAAAACATTTTAAAAATTACCAATTTTGTATGAAATATGTGTTAAGAGTAAAAGAAAATGTACATTTATATTTTAGATGTAAGTTATTGGTGTCTGTGCGTAAATGTGTCTTTAATGACTGAACATTAAACATTAAACCATCCAAATGAACCAGACATGTGTGTCATTTGAAATCATTCCTGTTAAGTTAAAAACAGACAGGTTAGTTAAAACACAAAGGTTAGTTAAAACAGACTGAAGCCACAGTTCAGTCTAAGCTGCCCTAGGTGCTAGAATGCTGGGGGAAGTAAAGGCACTGAGTCCTATCATCTCTCTCTCCCTCTCTTCCTCCTTCTCTCTCTCATCTATATTTGTATTTTCTTAAACCTATTTTACATAACACGTCTGTTCATGACTATTCACCTAGTGTTCCCTTCCCAACTCTCTCAGTAGTATCTGCATAAGGAGCCATAGACAACAGGTTGTGCAGTGACTCACCTGTGTCCTGTGTTAACCTGTGACCCCAGATCTCCTCCCCTACCGTCACCTGTCTGATGGACGGACCTGCCCCTCCCCCTTCCTTTCATCTACAAATGGACGTTCATCTATAGTCTGCCTGTCCATGGGAGTGGGTCTGTCCTTCACTGTGGTTCTCCCCAAGGTTTCTTCTTTCTCACTGGGTTTTGGAGTTTTTTCTTGCCGAGAAGGAGGGTCTAAGGACAGGGGGAGGAGCTACGGACAGCGACTGTTGATTGTTCTCTCCAATCAACCCTGTGAGAAAATGTTGACAACATTGTCTGTCTGTCTGTCTGTCTCAACCAATGTTGGGCGAGATTAATGAAACTGTTAAGGGGGTGGGATGAGTCACTATTATGGGGTCAAAGGTTGGACTGTTCTGATACCAGCCTCTAATGTGCTTCCAATTCAGCCAATCACTCATGAACGTCAAACACATGGTGGCAGCTTTTTACCTGAGCTTTTTTTCCCTGAAGCCTCAGATGTCAATATAAGTCTGGAGCCGAAGAGGTGTATGTGGTGGTGTGTGTGTGTGTGTGTGTGGGGGGGCTAAATACAGTTATGGTCTGAGGTGAATAACACTGGGGTGTCAGAGGAAAGAAGTGGGAGCTGGAGTGTGAAGGAGGGAGGGAGGATAAGAACCAAGGGGCAAAGAGGACTTGAGCCACCATGGGAAAGCGAGTAGGGGGGAGGGGGAGGAGCGGGGTGGGTGGGTGGGTGGGGGGATTAGTTTTGCTCCGGTAACGACAGATCATAAAAACACGAAGGGGAGGAAAGAGGAGATGAAAAAGAGAGAAGTGTGGCAGGGGGGGGAGGATTAGTGCCACTTCAGGAATGACAGAACATGGGGGAGTGAGAGAAAGAGGAGTGGGACGGAAGATGGGAGGAATCCTGGGAGTTTAGTTAGGATTAGTTTTGCTTGAAAGCCTGGGGATTGAATAAGGGAGAGGGAGTTGGGTGATCTGGGTGGTGTCAGGAAAACAAAACCTCTTATCAATCAACTGTTGACAAAGCGAAACCCCCCGAACAATCTCTTCCTTACTCTCCTGTAGCCCCCCCCTCCCTCAGAGGGGATGTGTCTATCTGCTGGACGTCAGTGCTACTACACTTCTATAACTAATGATGCAGCAGTGAATCATCAAAGTGTTTCTGGGAACTGGAGTCACTGACCAGCATGAAAACCACAGCTGGAAAAATACTGCACGACTGTACTGAAGTAGACTGTAGGTAGTATATTTGTACTTTACATGAGTATTTATTTTTCTAGAAACTTTTTACTTTTACTCCCTGCATTTTTGCAGAAATATATGTACTTTATACTCCTTACATTTATATAAATATATGTACTTTATACTCTTTACATTTATATAAATATATGTACTTTATATTCTTTACATTTACATAAATATTTGTACTTTATACTCTTTACATTTATATAAATATATGTACTTTATACTCTTTACATTTATATAAATATATGTACTTTATACTCTTTACATTTATATAAATATATGTACTTTATACTCTTTACATTTATATAAATATATGTACTTTATACTCTTTACATTTATATAAAATATATGTACTTTATATTCTTTACATTTACATAAATATTTGTACTTTATACTCTTTACATTTATATAAATATATGTACTTTATACTCATTACATTTATATAAATATATGTACTTTATACTCTTTACATTTATATAAATATATGTACTTTATACTCTTTACATGTATATAAATATCTGTACTTTATACTCTTTACATTTATATAAATATCTGTACTTTATACTCTTTACATTTATATAAATATATGTACTTTATACTCCTTACATTTAATATAAATATATGTACTTTATACTCTTTACATTTATATAAATATATGTACTTTATACTCTTTACATTTATATAAATATATGTACTTTATACTCCTTACATTCTCAGAATAAACTTTTTCAAAGTAATGTGTGAAATCAGTATTTTCAGAGGGAAAATCTGTGGAGAGAAATTGTGACATTCTGTATCATAATTATGTCTTGTAGCTCATGAGTGTGACTTTTTAGCTCATCATTTCTACTCATGGTGCAGGTAGTTAACACTGGGTGCCTCACAGACAGAAGGTTGTTGGTTCTATTCCCACACCGGACCTTTCTGTGTGGAGTTTACATGTTCTCTTCGTGTCTGTTTTCTCCAGGTACTCTGGCTCCTCCCACCATCCAAACACATGTTAACTGGTTAATCTAAATTGTCCATAGATGTGAATGTGGTTGTGATTGTTTGTCTATATATGTTCAGCCCTGAGATGAACTGGAGACTCATAGAGGGTGTACCCCGCCTTCACTGGTAGCTCGGCCCATTGGTCATGATTGACGTGTGCTGGACCAATGAGGTGAGGGCAGGCCAATTACGGCACTCAGTTGGGCTAAAGGCTTGGAAAGAGTGTGGTCATCATATTTTAGTCGACTAAAATTATTTTAGATTCAGTCGACTAAAATTCATTTTAGTCTTTTAACAAAAATTAAATTTTCGTCAACAGAATAAACTAAAACTAACTAAAAATGTTCTGACAAAATTAACACTGGTACGGGAGAGCAACACTTTTCCAAGTAAAAAGTTTTTAAAATGACATTTTCATACCAGTAGGGCATCGGAATTAAATTGACATGAATGATTAATTTTGTTAGCCTATTTTCTCTGTCTAGATTATAGGATTTAGAGAATGTTAGCAGGTAAAAAGATGCATGAACAACAGGTGAAGGAGGAGACCATCACTAGATGGACAGTGTTTGTTTGTCTATATATGTTCAGCCCTGAGATGAACTGGAGACTCATACAGGGTGTACCCCGCCTTCACCCATTGAAGCTGGATTAGGCCCCCAGTGACCCCTGTGACCCTAGTGAGGATAAAGCGAGTACAGATGACAAGTGATGAATTTCTTATCTCGTATATATGACTATATCTCACAATTTTGACTTTAATCTCATAATTATCTTTTTTTTTAAAATCTCACGTATGACCTTTTTAAAAATCTCATAATGATGACATTTCATCTAAATTGTGACACCCCCCCCCCCCCCCCCCTCCATTTTTACTACGTTTTCTGTCGATACACTGTAGATTTTGCAGTGTTAATTTGGAGACAATGGGACCAAATACACTCTATAAGAAGTTAAATAAACTCTCTAAGTGTTGATTTAACACTGCAAAATTTACTGTGTACCCACAAAAAATACTGTGACCTGATCAAACACATTATCTACACACTAACTCACTTTTAAAGGCTTTATTTTTGGATACTTTTGAAACTTTCCTGGTTTTTTTTCCTGGTTAATTAAGTATTATTTCATCCATGGCAAAGAAATGCAGTATTATTTTTTTATGTGTTATTTATAGTACTTCATTAAAGTAGTTGAATCAGTACTTCTACTTTCATCAGAGTATTTTTTTTCCACAGCAGTAGCTGTACTTCTACTTAAGTACAGAATGTGAGTACTTTTACCACCTCGGATGAAAACACAATGAAAAAACAAAAAAGACAAAACAATCTGTTTAATTTCATGCTTGAATATAAATCAGCACGGTGACCAGAATAAATATCAGTTTATCCCTTTAGCATATTCAGATTTTTCAACATTTCTTGTTTTCTGGAGTTAGTCCATCCCTAAAAATCACCGCTAATTACCTCCATCAGTCAAAACAACAAACCAGTTTTGCGGCATGTGAATCAGAATGAGCATCTACAGCTGTTCCTTTTTCATTTGGCACAATTCTCTTGTTACTCTTATTTTTGCTTCGGAAATGAAAGATTTGTTTGTGAGGTATGTACTTTTCTTTTTATCGACACCGCCGAGGGAGCCTTTAACAAAAAAATTGTGTACAACCAAATGGAGTTTTTTCCTGTGACAGAGGAGATGAAAATCATGCAATAATAACACATTTGAGCTGTGTGTATTTTTTTCAGTCTCATCAGGGGGGTGGGGGTGGGGGTTCTGACGAGCTTTCGCCTCTTTTTGGCAGTGAAGCCAAAACCAGAATAAACAAGTCAGTCAGAGACAGCAGACCTCCACCAAGGCTTGATATGGCGTCATATGACTGAAGGTCAGGGGTCAAAGGTTAGGGTTATAGGTGTTGACCCATCTGATGTCTGAAGGTCAGGGGTCAAAGGTTAGGGTTATAGGTGTTGACCCATCTGATGTCTGAAGGTTAGGGGTCAAAGGTTAGGGTTATAGGTGTTGACCCATCTGATGTCTGAAGGTTAGGTTTAGGGGTCAAAGGTTAGGACCTTCATTGCTTAAAATCTAATGGGTTCTTCTTTGACCCATTATTTATTATTCCTGAAAGTTTCATCAAAATCCATTCAGAACTTTTAGTGTCAGACAGACAAACTGACCTGCATGTAATACCTCCTTGGCGTAGGTAGAAATGGTGTTTAAAGGGATAGTTCACTATTTTCCACATGAATTTGTGTAGAATGTATGTCTTTATTCTGGTCAGTGTCCTGTGAGTCCAGTTCTGGTCCCGTTTTGGTCACCGTTGGTTTTCTGGGAGGTCCCGTGACTCACATGTGCATTAGACTCCTGTGTTTGAAGATGGGTCGGGTGGGTTGCTGAAATCAGGGCTAACCCCTGGTGCCTGTTGTACGTGCCCCCCCTTGTGACACAATGCAGTTGACATGCCGGGGGAAAAGGGGTCCCATCCCTCCCAAGGCCTCTAACCTTAACCAGGGTAGAGAAGGCGCAGCAAGTGGCGAAGTCCGGGCAGAGGGCGCTGTAAAGCCACCTTCACCCAGACCTTTTCTGGGTGACCTGGAGCCAGTCACAGTGCACCGCTGTGGAGGAAATGCGCCTTAATTTGAAGATTTTCTCACTTTGTAGTGATTGAAAATTACACAACAATTATACCAAACCACAAACAACAAAATACTCCATGTTTTTTTGTGTGTGTGTGTGTGGGGGGGGGGCACACCAGTGACAAATAGTCTTTTGTTTTTTCCTTCACTGATATTTACAAAATGTGTTGTGACCATTCAGAAAAGGAAAAGTGAATGTTTTTGTGCGTTGACAAGAAAGAGAGAGAGAGAGAGAGAGAGAGGGCGAGAGAGAGAGAGAGAGAGTGGAAAAAGCGTCCGTCAGTGAGGCCGAGCAGGAGTACAGTGGGTAAGTCTGACTGGACCATTAATAGGCCTGGTTGTCAGAGTCAATGGGCTCAGCTGTGGACAGTGGGTAACAGTATAGCTGTGAAGGAACATTGTTAAAAAGGAGCACCACTGTCAGATCTGGACATTCTCCTAAAGTGTACACGGCTGAGGTCACAGGGTGCATGCTTAACACTAGCAGAAGAGAATAACAAGTCCGGCGCTTTGTACAGATTGACTCTGAAGACTGTCCCAATGTGAATATCAAACCTCCACCGTGACAAATAGGCAAAGAGGGCAAGGGATGAAGGGCCAGGCGAGAGCTGCGAGGAGAGGGGAGCGTCAGTGAAGTGATGGAAAGAGGTTGTTGGAAGAGAGGAAGGGAGGGAGGGAGAAAAAATGGGACGAGAGGCAGATGGAGAGAGGTGACAGTGAAGGAAGCAGAAAGAGAGGAAAGGAAGGTTTGTGTTTAATTAGCGGCCCTGGAGAGTGTCTTGGTGGAGCCGAGGAGGAACATGGGATGTTCTCTAATTGGCCTTGCTCTGTGGAGAGGCAGAGGAGGAGGAAGAGGAGGAGGAGGAAGAGGAATGACTGGACTTTTGTATGATAGGCTGCATGACCAAGCTGTTGTTTGTTTTTGTCACTAAATATGACACAGGAAATTACAATTATGTGCAAAAAGCGTTGCTTCTAGACTTAAAAAAAAAGACATTTAGCAATTTAATGGTTTACCATTCTGAAGTGATTTTTGCTTAAAAGGCCTGAAAAAGACAAAAGACTTCTATGAATTAAAACTGCAGTTGTTCTTCAACTGTTTGGAGTACAGATAAAAGAATGGGCTCTTTTTAAGGGAACACCCTGGAGTTTGGACTAAAGCTACATTTATATGGAGACAATAAAAACAGAAGACGCAAAAGTAACGTCTCTTATATGTATATATATATATATATATATATATATATATATATATATATATATATATATATATATATATATATATATGTATATATATATATATATATATATATATATATATATATATATATGTATATATATATATATATATGTGTGTGTGTGTGTGTGTGTGTGTGTGTGTGTTTGTGTTAATATGACCCTGACCTTGTCTTGTCAACACTACATTGTTTGTCTGAGTCCCATCCAGCACTTTTTGGATAAACTGAACTGTGACGTTGAATCCTGACATCTGCCAGAAGCGATGGGCATCACTGATGCTCTGATGCACTTGAGGCAGGATTGGAGAAAACCTTTGCAGATAGGCAGGTTGTAAAATATTTTGGGAAACCACCTCAGAAAATCATTTAAAGCACTTATCTGTGTCTGTGCTTTAGAAAATACTGTTCAACTATCAAGTGTAGCATTTGTCTGTGTAATGATTTTCTGACTGAAGGTGGGAGATTCTAATCTTCATTGCAGACTTATGGTGTTTGACAGGAAACCATGGATCTAATTGAGTTAAAAAAAAGTCCTGGGGAGACGTACATTTACTCCCCGAATACACAACTATTTAGAGAAAAACTTTGGGTCCATCATAATCAGACACAATTTGTGATGATGTTTATAACCTTCTTTATTTTGTTTATTTTGACAAACACAGAAGGAAGTATAATAAATATAAATGAAATAGTATAACAGTGCAAAGGAGACAAAAAGCTTTATATGCTTCTATAGAGGTCTCCCTTCATTCATTGAACCCTTTGATGCAGACTGGTCACTCCAGTGGACAGTTATTCTACAGCTGTTCTCTCTTGTTTTAGTTTATATCATGACTGTAACTGGTCTGTTCTTAATACCTGACCTGCACTAACATGTTTAGCTGCAAGATTATGAAAAAAGTGGAAGGAAGGGGTGGGGGCAGGTCCATCCATCAGACAGGTGAGGATGGGGGTGGACGTCTGGAGGCACAGGTGATTCACTGCAGATGCTATTGTCTATGGCTTCTTATGCGGATACTGCTGAGAGGACACTGGGTGAATAGTCATGAACAGACGTGGTATGTAAGATCACTTTAAGGAATTACAAATACATATGAGAGAGGTGATAGGACCCAGTGCCTGTACTTCCCCCAGCAGTCTAGCTCCTCGTGCAGCTGAGACTGAACTGTGACTTCAGTCTGTTTTTAAGTGCCCTGACCGTAGGCTTTCTCAAACAGGATCATTTTCAACCTAATTTTAAATGTAGACACTTTCAGAAAAGTCTCCGCCTCCTCCTCTGTCCATGTGTATTGCGCCATTTGACTGTGACTGTGTACATTACATCCTGTGACATATAATTGTGGAAAAACTGCTTTTGCGATATATTAGAATATCGAAACGTCTGAAAACCACCTCATGAAACTGTAAAACCTTATTATCAATATTTGAATGTTTTTTTTGTCGAAATGCAAATGTTTCCATTGCCAGTTTTGTATCGTGCTATGTACATTTTCTGAATTTCCAAGTGTAACGCAAATCAAGACTTAGTTACTATTATTGACAGATAGGAAACCTGGCATGGGCTTCAAAATGGCATCATGACCTTTGACCTTGAGTGAACTTAAAAGATCAAAATTAAGGTCACATGAATTTAAATGTTCGTAACTCCAAAAAGAGAATGGAAACGCAGTGTTTGTGCGGATGGGAGGGTGTGTGAAGAAGACGCCAGGATGAGAAGCTCCTGGAGGTATTGGGGGGGGGGGGGGGGGGGGGGTGAGTGAGAAGGGCGACCTAGTGCTGAATTCTGAAAGGGACAGGGAGTCAGTGGAGGGATTTGGGAATGGAGGTGGTGTGGTGGCCTTTGCCTCATCAGGATCCTGGCAGTGCTGTTCTGGACACATCACAGTCTCTGAATGTTTCTGCCACAGGTCCCCATGAGGAGGGCACTGCAGTTGTCTCACCTGGACGAGACAAGGTCTGGATGTGGCCTGGGTCATAAACCAAAAAAGTACCATTACCGACTTTTACTACAATAACTAACGTCTTTTTGCCCACGTTGGTAAATTTAATATTTTAATAAAAAAGAAAATACACGTTTTTTTAATCTCATATTTAGTACTTTTTTTTCTCATAATGACGAGTTTTTATCTCAATTGTGACTTTTTTTCTCCTAAACTTCCTGTACATACCCACTCAGAACTAGTATTGACAGAATGCTTAATCTCTCCCTTATTTTGTGCCAATCTTCAGTTTCTATGACAACCTGTTCTTGAATTAGAGCCAATAATGTGATTTTGACCTTTCTGCTAAATACGACCTTGACCTTTGACTTTTTGCAATATTGATAATTTCATTATATTTATATATGCATCAGTGCGTGTAATATTATGATAATATATCCAGTATTGATTAAGTTGTAGCGTGATATGCCTATGTTTGACACACACACACACAGTAATTTGGACACATGTCACCTTTGACCTCCAGAGATCTGAAAAACTATTGGTCGTAAGTGATAACACTGTGACCCTCTGTTCTTGAGTTATAGCTCATAATGTGACCTTTTAGTTGATTGTTACCTTGACCTTTGACCTTTACTCACATGGATCATTGCATCTGATGTGCATTAGCTATATGTATATGTCCATGTAATTTCATGGTCATATCTACAGTATTCATTGAGTTATAGCATGATGTGTTTCTGTGGACACACACACACACACACACACACACACACACACACATTACAATAATCTCTTCCAACCAATGTTGGATGAGACTAATAAACTCATTACCTTTTCAAACTAAACAGATTTGACAGTACGTTAGGGGTAGCCATGGCTCAGTTGGTAGAGCAGGTCGTCTAATAACTGAATTATGAGGTAAATGATGAAATGATGTAAATTATTACACAAAAAGTTGAAATTATGAGATAAGAAATGGATAATAAGAGTATAAAGTACATATATTTATATAAATGTAAAGAGTATAAAGTACATATATTTATATAAATGTAAAGAGTATAAAGTACATATATTTATATAAATGTAAAGAGTATAAAGTACATATATTTATATAAATGTAAAGAGTATAAAGTACATATATTTATATAAATGTAAAGAGTATAAAGTACATATATTTATATAAATGTAAAGAGTATAAAGTACATATATTTATATAAATGTAAAGAGTATAAAGTACATATATTTATATAAATGTAAATAGTATAAAGTACATATATTTATATAAATGTCCAGGAATACCGAGTCGAGTGGGTATCAACATTAGTGTAGTGTATATTTTTGCGTGGCAGGAAGAACCTTAAACTGCACAGACCAGCTGGTGCCAGCTTTGAACCTGGGACCTTGTTGCTTTGGGGGCCACAGCTGTAAGTCCTGCGCCACCTTAACATGAATATGCAACAAATTAATCATCCGCTGTGTACGATTTAAGGGGATTTAAGAGCTATTTCTGAAGTGGAATGAAATATTCATGATTTTGTTTTCACTTAATCACATGAAAGTTAATAACAATTATGTTTTAGTGTATTTTAGAATGAGTGTTTTAACCCTTTAAGTGAACATTTCTAAATGAATTTTTCCCATTGAACATTTAACACTATTTACTATAATGCTGGATGCATGGACGGACAGACGGATGGACGGATGGACGGATGGACGGATGGACAGATAGATAGATAGATAGATAGATAGATAGATAGATAGATAGATAGATAGATAGATAGATAGATAGATAGATAGATAGATAGATAGATAGATAGATAGATAGATAGATAGATAGATAGATAGTATTGTAGATTTATATTTTAGATGTAATGTATTGGTGTCAGTGGGTAAATGTGTCTTCACTGACTGAACATTAAACCATTAAATGAACCAGACGTGGGTCATTTTCATACCACACATGTGGGTCATTTTCATACCAGACATGTGGGTCATTTTCATACCAGACATGTGGGTCATTTTCATACCAGACATGTGGGTCATTTTCATACCACACATGTGGGTCATTTTCATACCACACATGTGGGTCATTTTCAGACCACACATGTGGGTCATTTTCATACCACACATGTGGGTCATTTTCAGACCATTGTGTTTGTTTTATCACTTTCACCTTCAGTGGTGTTTGTTGACAGATGTTTGGTGGGTGTAGATCCAGGGACCATTGCCTTTGACGGTTTTTCGTGATCTTCCTTGGGTGCGTGGGGCGTGTGCGTCATCGGGAAGATGGTACGGCTTGTGGACATTTTTTCGGGGTGTTTTTTTCTGTGGGATTGGGGGGGGTTCGTGGGGTTTTGCCAGCATGTCTTTTGTTCGTGCTGGTGGAGTGATGGCTCCTCCTCCTTTTTTTGTCGTTTCCTGTTTCACTCCTGTTGGTGTCGCGGTCCGCTTCTTCTTTTTGTTCGCACTGGGAGTCACTTTCTTTGGGTTGGTGGTGGGTGGTGGGTAGTGGGTGGTGGGTGCGTGCTGGGGTATGTTTTGGTGGGGGTGGTCGGGGAGTCGCGGGGCAGCGGTGGCTCTGTCCTTTACATGTGTATGATTAGAATTGTGATGAATGAGGGTCAAAGGGTAACGAAAAGCATCATGGGTAGCTCCCTCATAGCCAACGGGATGCTACGTACAGTACGTACATGACGTAGTTACATATATTATGTAGTTATGTACAGTACTTACAGTAATGTACATAGTATTTATGTCTCGGGAGTTTCTTTCGTATTCAGAGATGAAAAATTGAGGTAAAGGTTTTCCGTTACTTGGATCATTCGTAAGCAGAGGTACCACTATGTATAATTTTTTTACGTATTTAATTATTTTTAATGTTTTTCAGTAATTATGTATTTTTTTGTTACTATTTTTTAAACATATTTCTTTCTTTATTTTAATAATGTGTGTGAACGTTAAGCCCTATGACAGTTTGTTGAATGTGTAAGTGACACACTTCCCTTTTTTGGTTTGTATTTTCACACTGAAAGTTCCGTACATTTGTCTGATTCATTTACAGATTATGCAGACAGGCTCACAGTTAATTCAAAACAGAGAAATCTGTTGTAAAAAATAAAACAACTTCACCCTTAACTGAACATTAAAGCGAGCATTTACAAACTGTGCATTTGAAAAAGCCACATGGGTTTTATTGGTAAATTAAAGTTACATAAGATGATATATTTCTGCCTTTCTGAACATCCAAATGGGTTCTATTTGATGTTAATGGAAAAAAAACTCCCTAGAAACTGCATTTTAGTTGAATTATTTCAAAGTATTAATATGATTGGTGGTTCAGAGGTTATTAAATATTCTATGTGAGCAGATGCTTTTAGTGACGGCAGCTGTTTAGGTCTGTGGGGGTTAATATCTACAGATTATCTCCTGGGGGTTGACATGTTGTACTGCCATCTTTCTATATTAGCCCTTTTTTCTGTTTTATGGCGTAGTAATGTATGTTATGACCTGCCTTCAAGTACATTACTGTCACTTATATTTGAGTGTTGACCGTGACTTATTATCCCAGTGAATGGACGACCAACCGCCGGCTCTGATGGAGGACGTCTGAGGGCGTGGATCTGAAACTTCACCTTTTAGATGGGAGCAAATATCACACATAGTCTTTGAAGGGACAAACTGATGGGAAAATTCCAGAATGAATGGTTGGATGAGAATACATGTGCTGTATATTAGTCAACACGCTCCACTAGAGGTGGTAAAAATACTCCCATTCTGTACTGACTTCAAGGCACATTGTCTCCCTGGTGGTGGTAAACTACATTTGTAATGACTGATTGTTGAGTTGCATCATATACTACTCTGTTGTTGGGCTGTTACCTTTACTTTATACTACTACCCCTACTTCTACTCCTACTACTATTACTATTACTACTACTACTACCCCTACTTCTACTCCTACTACTATTACTATTACTACTACTACTACCCGTACTTCTACTCCTACTACTATTACTATTACTACTACTTCTACCCCTACTACTATTACTATTACTACTACTTCTACCCCTACTACTATTACTATTACTACTACTTCTACCCCTACTTCTACTCCTACTACTATTACTATTACTACTACTACTACCCGTACTTCTACCCCTACTACTATTACTATTACTACTACTTCTACCCCTACTACTATTACTATTACTACTACTTCTACTTCTACTTCTACCCCTACTACTATTACTATTACTACTACTACTACCCCTACTTCTACTCCTACTACTATTACTATTACTACTACTACTACCCGTACTTCTACCCCTACTACTATTACTATTACTACTACTTCTACTTCTACTTCTACCCCTACTACTATTACTATTACTACTACTACTACCCCTACTTCTACTCAGGCCTGGACTGGCACACGGGACAACCGGGCCTTTTCCCGGTGGCCTGCCTGGTCTACCCCAGGTATTAAAACATTACAATAACCACTTTGAGTTTTATATAATTGTTAACAAAACACAAACACTGGTTGTCATATTTTAGTCGACTAAAATTATTGTTGTTTGCCTAATTTGACAGCCACCTTTCTGTCATCTAAGGGCACATCTTTCCATGCCACACATATACTTCACTCCCAAAATGAAAAAAATAAGACATCTTTGGAGTTGAGCAAGGAGACACTGGGAATGGGGCTCAGGCGTACGCTGGGCAGCAAAATCAATGATAAAAAAAAAACTGCCCCCGTTTTTCTTTTCCTCAATTCACATTAATGAGTAAATGAACTGCAGGAAACGAACTGTTTTGAAATCTGAAATGTTTTTTAATAATTTAATTAAAATAAATGGGACAAGATTTACACATGTAAACATATATATTTTTATTCTAAATATCCCTTTGTTAGGATTCATGGATTTCAGTCAATTCAACAACCCAACAGAATTAATTATTCCATTGTTGTTCAACCATCTGCCATCTCTGCTGTTTTTATTTGTAACCACGCTGTCATCATGTCCATCATGTCCATCATGTCCATCATGTCCACTCGTTCCAGTCTTTGTCTCCACGTTGGTGATTTCACCCTTTTCCAATAGTTATCTTTTTTTTGCAATCAGTTGTAAGATATTTAAAATATACCTCCGCTCTACATTGAACTTGTCAGCTTGTATGATACTGAATAAATAAAACAACAAATTTGAAGGGATTTTTACAATTTTTTCAATTTCTTCTCTAATATTTTTCTAGTCATCGACACTTTAAATCCTCTTTTTATTTTTAAAAGGAAATACGTAACTCTAAAAAACTAAAACTCAGCCCTGGGTATTTTCTCTTCAACCTCTTTCAAAAACAAGATTAAAATTACAAGACAAAAATTATATCCTGACATAAGGGCACTTTCTGGGGTATAGCTCCATAGGACATTCATTCTGCACTCCAAAATCTAACGCCCCCACATGGAAAAAGAATGAACTGCAACCAAACGGAACCTGGAAATGTGTCACAAGTGCAACTTCTGGATAGATTAGAAATCAGAGGTGTTAAAAGTACTCACATTTTCTACCATATTATACTATAATATATAAAGTCACAGTTTCCCTCCTCTCTGAAGAGACTAATTTTTGTACTGTCATATCTGTTTAGTTTTAAAAAGTCTATTCTGAGAATGTAAAGAGTATAAAGTAAAGATATTTATATAAATGTAAAGAGTATAAAGTACATATATTTACATAAATGTAAAGAGTATAAAGTACATATATTTATATACATGTAAAGAGTATAAAGTACATATATTTATATACATGTAAAGAGTATAAAGTACATATATTTATATAAATGTAAAAAGTACAGTAATGAAGTACTTGTACTTGAGTTACTTTCCACCTCTGTTAGAACATCTGTGCTAAACTCTTCCTATAAGACACTTTATGTTGGATTTTATTTTAATTAGTCGTGCGTCTGTAGAGAGTTTAAAGAAGAGTGAAAACACACGCCTGGTTCAAATAACACGCTCGCATATTGACGTGTGTGTGTGTGTGTGTGCGCTGTGGTTGCAGAGGGTCAAGGAGAAACCTGGTTGCCATGACATGCAACAAAGAGGAGAGAAGAGAAAGCTCAGAGGATATGAATAAGGGAGCAGGAGAGATGGATGAGGGGAGAGAGGAGAGTCAGGATGGAGACAGAGATGGATGAAGTCAAAAGTGTGGATGGAGAGAGAGAGGGGGAGAGGGGGAGGGAGAGAGAGAGACAGGGGAGAGAAAGGGAAGGGGGAGAAAAAGGGGGAGAGAGAGAGAGAGACAGGGGAGAGAAAGGGAAGGGGGAGAAAAAGGGGGAGAGAGAGAGACAGGGGAGAGAAAGGGAAGGGGGAGAAAAAGGGGGAGAGAGAGAGACAGGGGAGAGAAAGGGAAGGGGGAGAAAAAGGGGGAGAGAGGGGGAGGGAGAGAGAGAGACAGGGGAGAGAAAGGGAAGGGGGAGAAAAAGGGGGAGAGAGGGGGAGGGAGAGAGAGAGACAGGGGAGAGAAAGGGAAAGGGGAGAAAAAGGGGGGAGGGAGAGAGACAGGGAAGAGAAAGGGAAGGGGGAGAAAAAGGGGGAGAGAGAGGGAAGGGGGAGAGAGAGAGAGGGTGAGGAAAGTTTAGGTGTGTGTTGAGAGAGGGGGGTTTGGTTTGAACATTTGACAGATAAACAGTACCACACATAAACAGTACCAGATAAACATTACCATAGATAAACAGTACCACAGATAAACAGTACCATACATAAACAGTACCAGATAAACATTACCATAGATAAACAGTACCACACATAAACAGTACCAGATAAACATTACCATAGATAAACAGTACCACAGATAAATGGTAAAATGGACTGCATTTATATAGCGCTTTTCCACCTTCATGGTGCTCAAAGCGCTTTACATTAGCCTCTCATTCACCCATTCACACACACACACTCATACACCAGTAGGTTTCTAAGGTCTACGGTAAGTCCTACTGGGGGCCTAAGTCAGGGTTCAGTGTCTTGCCCAAGGACACTTCGACATGTGGACAGCCAGAGCCGGGATGCGAACCGCCAACCTCTCGGTCATTGGGCGACCCACTCTATCAACTGAGCCACAGCCGCCAGATAAACAGTACTATACATAAACAGTACCATACATAAACAGTACCAGATAAACATTACCATAGATAAACAGTACCACACATAAACAGTACCAGATAAACAGTACCACAGTGCCGTAAACAGCTGTTACATTTAATTTGGTATTCCACATTTTAATGCAGATTATTAATGACGATGGATTAATCTGCATTGTGTTAATTTTGACAGAACTATTTCATTCAAAAATGCAGCTTTATTACAAAATGAAATGGGAAAAAAAAGGTAATTAAATTTGGGAGGTTTGTTTAAAAAACGCACCGTTATTCCAAAAGGTGTGTGAAGCTGGAAAAACACTAGGACTGTGTGAGTGTCCAGCTCTACCCCATTTAGGATGGTGGCATTATTCTAACCATAGTCCCCAATCAATACCCGTGACAGCATATTGGTGATCAATCAAAGTGCCAGGACAGAATTGATCATGCTCAGTCAAATGTGACATAAACAAGGCCTTAGGATCAATACGATGTTAGTGTATTCAGTCCAAGACAAACACTCTGTATCTCAATTAACTGCTCATTTTGTTAGTGTATACTTTGATAAAGAGCATCATTTATGCGCACCTGAAAGCAGCACGGTGAAGGATGATGCCTTAGGGTACATTTAGGGTGCATTTGGTATGTGGTCAGGTTTAGGCCTGGCTCAGGGAAGAGGACGCCCCGGCCATACACAGTCCACCATGGGCACCGTTGGAGGTGCGACAGGCCTAAGGCCTAGCAGGAAGACCATCCTTCTGTATGAAATAATGCGCACCTGAAAGCAGCACGGTGAAGGATGATGCCTTAGGGTACCCGCGGGCCAAAAAGATCTAACTACTAAAGTATAAGTATGTGTTTTATTGTTGATATTATTGCACAATATACTGGAGTTTAGCCTTTAGGTATGCAGAGAACATCATCATGTCCATGTTTGTCTTTCTCATATTCACAGGGGGGACGTATAAATGAACATAAACAAGCATGAAAAGAATTATAACAACATGTATGGAGAGGCTAAGTCCTGCCCTTCAGCACATAGAGTATGTATGGTACCTACAGTACGTACAGTACCTACAGTACGTACAGTACCTACAGCAGGGGTTCTCAAACTTTTTGGCCCAGGTCCCCCTTGGAGGGGTGAAATTTTTCCATGTCCCCCCTCATCCTCGTGATACTGAAAATGATAAAAAACCACTTCAACAATGATTATTATGAAACAATGATAACCTTTTTTAATAGTGCTTTTGTGCAAACCAGCCACATTTTCAGGTATTATAATATAAATGAACACTTCAGAAACAACAATTTTAAATAATTTTAAAATAATAAACGGAACAAAAGACACACAAAACCGTGTGTGTGTGTGTGTATGTGTGTGTGTGTGACAGACAGACAGACAGACTTAATGAGAGGGATGAGCTTGTCAAACTCAAGATAACTATCAATGTACTTTCTCTTTTTAGGGTTAGGGCGTTTGTTTTTGTCATTGTCATTTTCATTGTCATTTCTTTTACCACTTCTTGAGGAACTTGGCGGACACAAAAATCGATCCATGTTCACTGCAGGGTGGCTAAAAATAGCCTGTGACTCGCTCCGTCTTAATTTAGTCAAGCTAGCGTCAAACAGCGCTGTTACTTCCGCCCGCTCGCTACAAAATAAAACTTCCGCATTTCAAAATAAAACAGCAAAAAAAAAAAAATAAAACAAAAGTAAAACAAAACCGTGAATAATTTCGCGTACCCCCTGGACATGCGCCACGTCCCCCTAGGGGTCCGCGGACCCCAGTTTGAGAACCGTGGACCTACAGTACGTACAGTACGTACAGTACGTACAGTACGTACAGTATATACAGTACTGTATTTCAACACTGTCTCACGCTCTGATGCACTGACCCAATGTTGGAATGTTAAAACACTTTTTTTCTCATGTTATGGGTTAGGGGTTAGTGTTAGGGTTAGGTTTAGGGTTAGGGCCAGGGCTAGGGGTTAGGGTTAGGGGTTAGGGTTAGGGCCAGGGCTAGGGGTTAGGGTTTGGGGTTAGGGTTAGGGTTAGGGTTAGGGGTTAGTGTTAGGGTTAGGGCCAGGGCTAGGGGTTAGGGTTAGGGGTTAGTGTTAGGGTTAGGGCTCTGACCATCACATATTGTAGTGGATGGGTTAGAAACCCTCTGCATCTCAATTAGACGCAGAGGGACACCTTGTCCGTCAGATACCAACATTTGGTCAGTGCGCTGAGTATTTACATCTGGGGGTTTCGTTTCATAAATAAAATTTTCTTTTGTATTCAGAGACGAAAAATTTCCATTAAGGTTTTTCGTAACATGGATTATTCATTCGCTGGGTCATTGGTAAGTTGAGGTATGACTGTGCGGGTACGAAAAGCTGGTAAGATGTTAAATAAGCCCGTAACTCAAAGACAATCAAAGGAGATGATGAAGCCTAAGAACCACCCCCCCCCCACATACCCCCCCACCCTCCTGCAAAGTTAATAACAGAGCACACCACAGCAAAACAATCAGATAGTGAAGAGCCACAAGAGGTGCCTTAATTATAGGTAGGAGCTAATTATGCTCGATTGAAGTTATGCTTGCTACACACGTGTCACCATATAATGAGACAGAGTGGAGCAGGGGTCACGATGCGGTGCAGAAGGCGACGACGGACCACATTTCTCCACGTCGGGGAAGGAGGGGGGGGTCAAAGCAGATCTAGACAGAGATTTCAAATGTTCATTAAAAGCTTTAATAATTGCGTAGCCCATTGGATGTAAATGAGGCTCCAAAATCGATACGCTAACGCCGAGGTCGAGTCTCATAAAGAAAAGAGTGATGGTCCAGACATGGTTCTAACGCCGCTGTTTGGATTATGGATAACCTCAGCTAACCCTGTGTACCTGCTACACCTGCAATTAAACCATAATGCCTTTGGGAGGAAGACAGAGAAGCTGTGCCGCTCAAAGCACAGATGCTTCTATCGCGGCTAAATGATACAGTGTCTGACCTCGGGGGTAGCTAGCCGCGGCGCGTTGGGAGCTTTTCCAGCTGTAATGCACCATTATGATATCGAACAGCCCACAGCTTCACCCCCCCCTCTCTCTCACCATACTCCTACATACAACCCCCACCCCCTCCCACATACACACCAGCCCCTCTGCTGCTCCTCTTCCACCCCATTTGTGCTGAGGCATCGAATGGAAGAGAATTACTGTGATTTCCAGGGGTGGAAAACCCTAAGGAGGAAGCAGAATGGCTAAATTGACCAGATTACTGAGACTAATTGGCCCAATCCTGGAGAAGCGGCTCATTAAGGTGTGTGAAGAGATAACGAAGCATGCTAAAGAGGGCAGGAGAAATCTGTCAATAACACGCTAATATAAACAATATGAAGCAGCCAAAGGTGTGGGCGGAAACAGCCGTCTGTTTACACACACCTGGAGGAATGTCAAGCTTCTAGTCTGCAGGTAATCATGTTTTAAAGGGATACTTCACTAGTTTTCACATATATTCATATAGAACTGTGAAGTAAATATACCAGTATGTATGTATTTTAATTCCTGAAGTAGAAATTTTCCACTAAGTGAGTTAAGAATTCCTTTGTCTCAGCTTAATATTTTCCCGCCTAGGAATGGGTCACGCCTTAGAGGCAATTTGACCAATGAGGTGTTCTCAATGAAACTGTGTAATATGACGCTCCCCCAACCTACCAATCCCATTTAACCACATGCCCTTTCTTCCTGTTCAGTGAGTGATGTCACTGGGCGGGGCTTGTGGTTTAACAAAACTCTTTGGCTAGAGGAAAAACTGGGAAGTGAGTTCCATTTGAATTCAGAAGGAGAAGCCGCGTTGCTTTTCTGCCTTCTCTTGGTCCTCACCCCTCTCAGCTGAGGTGAAATGACATCAAAGGTTTTCTCTGTGTGTATTTGTTTAATTGAATAAACTTTTAAACTTATCAGAAACAGCACCTTTACTCTGGTGCACCCACAGTGACTTACCTCGACAGTGTTCTGTGAGACGAGTTCTGGTCCGGTTTTGGTCAAAGCGAAAGTAGTCCCGGCAGGTTTCCTGGGGTCAAGAAAATAAAACATGTTTCTGATGTTTTTGTGTTTCAGGACTAGAGAAGACTGAGAGTTCCCTGCACACTGCTGGCTTTGCTTTATTTGCTTGTACAGTGTTTTGCTCTGTCAACCAGATGGAAAAATGAGGAGGAAAAATGGACGTCTTCAGTAGGAGTGAGTGAGTGCAGTTGGTTGGACAGGTCTCCACCTACACTAGCTCTATATTGTTTCCCTTTTTTTCTCTCTCTCTTTTAGAATTAAATGTTTTAATTTGGAAAGAGACTTTACAACAGACAACTAAGAAGACTCATACTATCACCCCCCAAAAATGCAAAAAACCCACAACATAAACAATGATGGTAATGTATGAAATTCAACATACACATTTATGTAACAGTTCTTCCTCATACATATACACACACACACACACATGTATATATATATATATATATATATATATATATATATATATATATATATATATATATATATATATATATATATATATAATACTTCAGTATTAGTTCATAGTGTGTAGTGTACTTCAGGTACTTCAGTAGTGATTATACAGTCTGACCAACAGGATTACAGACAGGAGGCAGATGGTGTTTTCTGCCTCCATCGCTTGATCGCCCCTTCACTCCACAGGCCATTCCTCCATCACAGAGTGAGAGAGGGGAACGGACAGCCATGCCCGAAACCAACGGAGCGGTAGAGAAAGAGATGGAGAGAGAGAGAGTCAAAGTGGGGGTAAGACAAAACACAAAGGCAGGTGTGTGTGTGTGTGTGGGGGGGGGGGTATGAGAGAGACACAAATGAAGCCAGAGAAGGTGTCCTGGTCTCTGGTTCTCCTCCGTCACCCTGCCCGTGTTCGTCCAGCGCCGCGATGCCTTCATGGCCCCGTGGCTCCGTGACCCCCCGTGTCGGCTGCCACTTCTCAGCCCTTCGCTCCCTGTCACTCTGGCCCCGGCTCACATACCACCCACACCGGCGGGTGGAGTGTCGTCAGCGGAGCTTGAACCTCACACCGCTGTTGTAAGACAGAGCAGATCCTGTGACGGACGACATGTGACAGTTGAGCTGCTGACCTTTGACCCCAAGACCTGCACACACAAACCATCAGCTGCAGCAACAGCACACGCCTGCGCCATATGAAAAGAAACTATCATACGCTCTGGGATTAATGCATTTATAAACAGAAAAACACTCAGAGCACAGACTCTGCCAAGGCATATTACCCCCCCCCCCCCCCCCCCCCCCCCCCCCACTGATCACCACCAAACTAACTATCTATCTATCTATCTATCTATCTATCTATCTATCTATCTATCTATCTATCTACCTATCTATCTATCTATCTATCTATCTATCTATCTATCTATCTATCTCTGTCCACTTCCTGTTTTATTTTGGTGAATGGTTTCTTCTTCCTGTCTTCTCTAATTGCTTCAGTACCTGCAGCTGTTGTTCATTATCCACACCTGAGCATCATCCTGCTATCTTTACCTGTTCTTCTCTCCTCCAGCTCATGTTCAGTCCTTCTCTTCATGTCCGTCTGCAGTTTAAAGTCTTTCTTAATGTCAGTTTTAGTTCAGTTTAATTTGTTCAGTAGGAACATGGGGATCCTCTTTTTTTGTTTTACCTCTGGAAAATAAAGAACTTGAAAGTCATCCAGGCTGGTCTGGGCCTAGTGTTCCACCCAACACCAAATATGGTAACTTCACTCGATCTGCTCTTTTATATTTATTCTCTTTATTTTATGTGTTGTCTTTTAAAGCAGGGGGAATATGGTTTCACTTTTAGAGTGAAAAAAGTCAAATAACATTGTGAAAACCACCAATACTAGGCTTCAGTTTATCATTTACACATATACATTCTAAATCACAGATCACAGTGGCTCTACAGATGCATGAAATATTTAGTAATTGGTGGAATATTATTAAAATGGTACTTTACTGTCTTTTTGTTCTGATTATTGAGATTTCTTTAGTGAAATTATACTGTTTTAGTGTCAAATGAGAAAAAAGATACATTTACGAAACGTTATTTTATTTATTTGTAAATATTTATAGGTTATTATGAGATCTGAATGTGAACCATGAATTAAAATGATTTGTCTTAGTGTAATTTTTGAATTTCATAAATTAATCCAGAGGGCCGGATTGGACCCTTAGACGAGACGGATTTGGCCCCTGAGCCACATTTTTGATGATGCTTATGAATAAAATGTATTCTTATTCTACAATGACAAATTTTACAAAACTAATAGGGTTGTCATATTAACACATTAAGATTAATTAACTCATAATTGGTGTTTTTAAATTGCATTAAGTAAAATTTTAGTCTTTAATTTTACTGTCTCTGTATGAAAGTTGTCTTTTTAATAGGTTTTCTCTTACTTTTTATTATCTTGTATTTTATGCGTCGTATTTTACAGCGGGTGTGTCAGTCATTTTAGTTCAGGGGCCACACTCGGCTGAATTTGATGTGAAATGGGCCAAACCAGTAAAAAAACAAACAAATGTAATATATAAATGTTAAGTCCTGTGTACACAGGAATGAAAAGCAAAGTCCTGATTTGCCCTATCTATGATTATTGTGAGAACACATTTTTCCTGAAACCTGGAAGCACATCTGACACTAAGGTGTTAAAGATGACAAATGTGTGACAGGGTTCTTCAACTCAACCACAAAAATTATGACATAGTCAGAAATTATTTAATGGGATTTATTGTGCTCTTCTTTCAAAGCCAAATATGTTTTTGTGCTCAGTAGAAAACAAGAAATAAAAAAAATATATTTACAACAGTGAGAAACAAATAATATTTCTTCTATTAAATATCATTTCCTTTGTTACTTTCCTTGTAACACTTTCCCAAGACACTCCCAGCTTATTGAGAGATGTCCTCTTTATAAATCCCGAGGCTCCTCCCCCTCAGGTAATTAACAATCAATTAGCCAATATCTCTGATTCAACATAATATTCAACCCAACCACGGTTACCATGGACGAACTCACAATATAAAAAATATAAACACTGGCCAGAAAAAATAATAAAATAAAAAAACCGGCAACCTGTGGTGACGTCATCCTGATGGAGGACGGCGTCCCGCGCACACCCCAATAAAATACGGAAGTCAAAGCGGCACTCTGTTTGACAGCAGTCTGGAAATCGTAAAGAGACAAAACTATGGTAAGAACGTTGTCTAGTGTTGTCTAGTGTCCTCCCGAGACTACTGTGATGAATATGTCTGACAGTGACAAAAGAAACTGCGCAGAGACACGGTGTAAATGGGAAAGGTAATGAGTGTGTGTGAATGAATGTGCGCGCGTGTGTGTGTATGGCAGTGATGCGCGGTCGATGTATAAACGACCCCCAACCTTTTTTAACCCGACCACCCGCGGGTCGAACCGCTATAAATGTATTTGAAAAGAACGGACCCTACCCGCTTCTCGACCCGAATTTTAAAAATGTAGTCGATGGTCTTTATGAACATCACGTGACCTTACTCACACACCTGCATTTATTTCCGTGTTAAAATCCGATGTCATTGGGGTCGGAAACGTGTAACACCCAAAGAGACATTTGAACCTGGTTTATATGGAAAAGAAAACCCTGCTCATCATCTTAAAATGTCAACGAATGTGTCCCAAACCTTAACTTATTTTGTTTGTATATTTTCACTCTCCTTGACTTTCTCTCTTGCTCCCTCAACACAGTCGGATACTGGACATGGTACGTCACTCTCACGGAAATTCAGTTAATAAAACACATTTCCCGGGTTACTTTAATGTATGTTAGAAAGCCCAAAACATTTTAATTGTTAGTTTGTTTAATTATATTTATCCAGGAACGACTCATTTTCTGTAAGTTTTCAAATATCCCACGCTGTTGAACGCACCAGTGTTATGAAAGTTATGAACGCGTTTAGAAGTAGCCGCTGTGTTGCTCTTCATTCATATAGTTCTGGTTCATTACTGTGTGTAAATGCCACATGGGGACATGAATAACACAGTTCAGATAGATATTAGTATGGCGTGTTGTTTATCTGTGCATAAGTTAACGCTGTTTAGCACCGGTGTGTTGTTGAAGCTAATACGGTATAAGCTAGCTGTCATCTCAAACAAAAATGACCCGACCTACTGCAACCCGAACATCATTAAAAATGTGTTTTAATGAGTCGTAACTGCGGGTGACCGTGGGTACCCGCTCACTTCGTGTGTCTCTGTCTGTCTGTCTGTCTGTCTGTCTGTCTGTCTGTCTGTCTGTCTGTCTGTCTGTCTGTCTCTGTCTGTCTGTCTGTCTGTCTGTCTGTCTGTGTGTGTGTGTGTGTACAGAGGGAGTTTGCCCCCAGTACCTGACAGGGCTTCTCCGTCACAAAATGAATAAAATAATCTAGAAAATGAACAAAAATGACTAAAATATTCAGTCACATGAACAAAATGACCAAAATAAATAATAATATAATGAACAAAAATGAACAAAATAATCAGTAAAATGAAGAAAAATGTCCAATGTTTAATTTTAAGGGATTATTCACCACTGATGCAATGGTAAATAATTACTACATACAGGGGCATAAAAACAGACATGTGTTTTTAAGACCATCTGAACAGGATGGTCTTCAGTTGCTACAGTATAAAATATAAATAACACCACTTCCCAGTAAAACTATCCTGACAGAGGACAGAAATAATTCCACATTAGGTTTATATCTGGTTGTAAAGGTTATAAATACACACTTTTTTATAACGTACCCTTCACACATCAGCTCAGGTTCACTATTTTGTCAAGTTACTGCTGCTGTTTTTACTGTATATTCTGTTAAATCTTTCTTCTCACCATTTACCTCCCTGTAGCTTTTCTTCCACACATTAAATGCATCACTAATGAATCGCTACCATTTAGAACAAATGAAGTGTCATTACAAGTTATTGTAAGGAATAAAATGCAATATTATAACGGCTTTTAGTGTATGGGTATGTGATCATTTTATATGAATGTAACGTTTTAAGGATTTAGATATGCCAATGGTGGTTTAATTTAAGTAAATTATGATTATGAGAGGATGTATGAATTCTGTCTGAGGAGATAAAAGAAGCTGGAACCAATGGGATCAACTGGATTAATGTTAGAAGTATGTGAGCTCAGTTTTTGGTTAAAAAAAAAAAAAAGCATTTCATGGGTCTAAAAGTAAAATGCTTCTGGAATAAAATGAATGGGAAATGTTACAGTGTGACTGATAAACAGAGGTGTTAAGGTCTAAATTTAACATTCAGTTTAAAAAAAATTCTATTAAAATTCCAGCATGAAGAGGAAAGTTAAGGAAGTGACATTAAATTAAGGAAATAACATTATGTAGGTCTATATTTTTCTACGTTAAGTAAATATATTTAATTAACACACACATGACACATGACAACACACTATTTTTTTTCCTCCAAACACATGATATGGACAGTGTTGTGTTCATCTTATTGGCCTTAAACTTTTTACACGTAATATAAAAAGTGAGGACGTGTGACAGACGTGTGGACAGTCCAGTTTTAGTCCAGACCAAATGCAGACATATGTTCACTTACATTTAACACAAAACTCTTTGCTAACGTTAGCCTTTGTTTTGTTGCAGTTAAATGCTGTTTGTGTCAGTGAACATTGTTACGTTGTTACTGAACTTTAATACAAGTTGCTCATTACTGGACAGACGTGTGTCCGTGTTTTTTGTTTTGTTTTTTTAGCATGTGTCTGTTGTTTGTCCACTAACAATGTGATGACGTCATCATGACCCCGTCAACGCGGCGCGACTTTATTGACAGATAAGTCGACTTGAAAAAAACTGAAGTCGTTAATGCCCTAATATATATTACTTATCCACACTTAATTTAACATTTCCTTTTTTCCTTATATTTAAGTGTCAATAATTAGACTGTCAATAGTTTTTTGTATGTTACATATTTGCAAAAGTAGGTGTCAAGGACTTAAATGATCATTTACTTAAAACATTTTTTATTAAAATTCAGGCATTAAGGGGTTAATGGAAAATGACATTATACTGTTCTACTTTTTTTCTACTTTGAGTAAATATTGATACAATTTTAAAATACATCAAACAGAAAAGTGACTTGTGAGGAGTTGATCTGTTTGATAAATGTTATCGATTTTCTTTTGGGAATATCACTACCTGCAGAAAATTGACAAAAAAAACCCAAACCAAACTGTCTCTCAATGGTGAATAATCGTTTAAAAATGAAAGAATCCAGATCCATGTTGTTGTTGGATTGTGATATGGTAGAAACAAACCTGCGTTCATGGGTTTAGTTTGAACGTGTGGTAGTTTTGTTTACATGAGGACAGATGCACCACCTCTGCAGGAGTGAACGTCGTTAGCATTGATGTTGTACTTTTGAGCGCCACTGTTTCTCACCCTCTCACCCTATTATTTTGATGCTAAACTATCGTTGGTGGGGAGGAAAAGCTTTTTGAAGTCCAAATTCATGTCTTTTTTTTGTGAGTTTTTTTCACTGAAGCACAGACGGGCGGCCATTTTCTGTCTGATGAAGGAATCTGTGGACGTTATTTCCACACAGTTCAGTGATAATAGAGCATGAACCAAAGTTAGTTTATTTTTTTCCAACACAAAAAGGGATTGTTGTAAATGTTTGAGCTGCAGAATAACAAAGGGAACTGTACTGTGTGAGTGATCATGGGTCAAAGCAACAATAACAACTGTTCTAAATGATACATTGGACCATCGTGACTCATGTTTGGTTTTGTTTTTTTACAAAATGATGAATCCAACATGAGTAGTTGTGTGACACATGCGTCCTGGGAACAGGTCCAGAACTCCAGCAGGATTCATCATAGAAAACAATCTGATTCAGTATTTGTTAAATTTGTTGATCATTTGTACATTTGTTTCTTCTGTAATGTCATTATTTGTCCTTTTGTAAACACCTATAGTCTGTCTAAAGTTCATGCAATACAAAGGTGAAATTTTTTTACAATTATTATATATAGCTACAGCTACACCAAACGTGAATTTCCTTGTGTACACTTGTAACACACCACTTAAACACCTGAGTCTGGACGCTACATTAACAAAATCTATCCGTCCATTTCAGTCTGTCCTCATCTATGGCTCAGATCAGTTGGATTACTGCTCCGTACCTGCTCTAGAGGTCCCATACGTCCGAGGGCCAGACGCAGTCGCTTTCGGGTTCAGGCGATCCAGCAGATGCACCTACAGCTCTGGGAATTCCACCACCTCCTCCAGGAATGGATGAAGTCTGCTTTCAACGGTATTTCAGCCTCAGGTTTTCTTTCTGCCGCCTTCTGGGTTGGTCCGAGCGTCATACATCAATCCATCACGACGTTGGCAGCATCTCAACACTGAGTACCGTACAATACCTTATTTACGTTTTTGGGAGTTTAATTTTGTAAATTGAAATAACTTTTGTATTCAGAGACGAAAATCTTTGATTATTCGTTAGTTTTGTAAATTGAAGTGTGTGTGTATATATATATATATATATATATATATATATATATATATATATATATATATTTATTTATTTCAGGTGACCCCATTTGAATTCCTGGTGACCTCAAAAGGGGCCCTAACCCAAAGGTTGGGGGAAAAATCACTGGTTTAGGGGATTTGTTCAGGAAAAAAGGAAATGAAAAGCATCCTATTTTGTCATAATGTTTTCCAATCATGTCTTACTGCATCTTAACTGAGAGGGGGTAATTTAATTAGTTGCAATAATATAGTGTATTATTCTAATGGGTTTAATCCAAACAGAACCAACTGAAGAGGCTTCCTAGACAGCACAGACTTTCCAGAATATTTTTCAGTTGTTAGTACTCTGAGCAGGTATTTGAGATATGATATGTATAATTTCATTAAAAACTCATTTGAAACTTAAAAGATAAAAGAGACGGGGCTATTGAAGCACTCACATGTCCTTGTGCAGCTATTCTTAACACAAGAAAAAAAAAGAATCTAGAACTCGAGATGAATGGGATTAGTGTCGTAACGCTGCTCTTTTCAAACATTAGTCAGATCCGACAGTCGCTGGCCTCTCCAGGTTATTAAATTGTCCGTCGAGGGCATCCATCTCTTATGATGATTACGAGCTGCCTTGGTAGATCTTGCTTTTATTTAACAATTACATGTAAGTGTAAAGATATTTTCTGTCTTTGTCTTTTGCCGACTCTTCTATGTGGCCCAGTTTTTCAGCTGCTTTTCTTAGATCTAAAAAGCTCCGATGGCAGAAAAAGGGAGCTGTGAAGTCTTTAAAGAAAACCTCTGAATGTCTAAAGATGCAGGGAGAGCACCAGGAGGAAGAGTGAAGGGGGATAAAGTAAAGAAATGCACAAGGGGAAAATGGACTGAGAGGGGAATACAGAGATGTAGAGATAGAGAAACACAGATACAGAGTGTGTCCGTGGGAGATGATGGAGAAGAGGAGAGCAGTGAGAGAAGCAGGGTGCAGTGACTGTGAAACTGCTTAAATAAACACTGCAAGAAGAGATGTGAGGGGGGGGCTCTGAGGGAGATGCCAAAGCAAGAGTGGGGGCTCAGGCTGTTTTTTTTAAAATGAGGGAAGAAGAAAATGTGAAGAATTAGACATTAGACCAAAGTAGATAATGGGCCTGTTTTTATTCCTGTTTAATTCAGAATAAAGGTCAAAGGCCCCAAAAATATGTGGTCTAAATGTGGTCCAGATGTGGTCCAGATGTGGTCTAAATGTGATCCAGATGTGGTCTAAATGTGATCCAAATGTGGTCCAGATGTGGTCTAAATGTGATCCAAATGTGGTCTAAATGTGGTCTAAATGTGATCCAAATGTGATCCAAATGTGGTCTAAATGTGATCTAAATGTGGTTCAGATGTGGTCTAAATGTGGTCTAAACGTGGTCCAGATGTGATCCAAATGTGGTCCAGATGTGGTCTAAATGTGATCTAAATGTGGTCTAAATGTGGTCATAGTCCAACAAAAACCTCCAAACCCTAAATATGTGGTCCGAAAGATTAATAAATCAAATTTTCTATCTTATCTCAAACCCAGGCAGTAGAACAGGATTCAGAGGAACAGCACAAAAAAAAAGACGGAGGCATTGAAGGTGAAATGCAGTTTGGGTAAAAGGTGGTAAAACATGAGAATGATAGTAAATGGATGGAAACAGAAGGAATGAGTGCCAGAGGGGGAGAATGCCTGAGGGACTGCTTTAGCTTTAGCCTTAACTCTCACTACGCTGCTGTGACACAAAAACCTTTTACCGTTTCAATCCCAGTCATTTTCAGATTTAGTCCAGAGCGAGCAGCTGCTGTCAGCGCTCTACAGGGGTGAGACAAAACTATTACAACTAATTGACATTTTCATAAACAAATACTATCACACGTCAAAGCACTGTGTTTAAAGACAGAAGCGTGTTCTGTTCAGTCGTCTCCAGGGTTATGGCTTTGTTTTTACAACTGGGAAAAAGTGCAAATATTCTATAAAATGAAGAAAACAGGACATAGTAATAAAATGTTTTTATTTTTTAAATCTGTTTGAGACGTTACATGTATTAAATATTGGACTTAAAACCCTCCTTTGTTGGGAAATATTTTTACTATTTGTGTTAAAGATGACCAGAAATGACCAAAATAATGAATAAAACGACCAAAATATTCAGTAAAATGAACATTTAATTAGTTTTATTCTCTTGTAGACCAGTGATATAGGTTGATTTTTACAACCCCGCTTTTACAAAGAAGAAATTAATGTATTCCATAAAATGAAGAACTCTGTTTCATTCCAACACCAGGATAATTAATTAATGTATATCAGTAGTTTATAGTAGAGTCTGTACAAATGACTGCATTATTTAAGCTGCTGTACATTTGGGGGTGTCTCTGAAGGACATTAATATTCACTGTATGCTTTACTAATTGTCTAAATCCCAAAGGAAATTTTAATTAAGGCTGGTTTCATTGTTAAAGCCACAATATTTATGTTAAAGAAAAGCAATTACATACAGATTATGTCAGAAAGAAAAGGGAATGGCTGCTGTGGTACCAAATATCATTGTCTATTGTCACATGTTGCCCCTAATAATAATAATGAATAAAATGAGCAAAATTAATAACAAAATTATCAAAATAATCATTAAAATGAACAAATGTTGAAAACATTAAGTAAAATGTCCAAAAATAATCAATAAAATGAACAGAAATGTCCAAAATGTTCAGTAAAATGAACAAAAATAACCAAAATAATTAATAAAATGAACCAAAAATTATCCAAATATTCAGTAAAATTAACATTTTATTATTTATCTTGTCTGGATGGATTTTTAGTAATTATCTAAGTCCCAAAGGAAATTTTAACAAGTCAGATACAGCAGACCTCCACCAAGGGTTGATAGGTCGTCATGACGTCAAAACATGATGTGATGGAGCCGTAGGTGTTGACCCATCTGTCTGAAGGTTAGGGGTCAAAGGTTAGGGTTATAGGTGTTGACCCATCTGTCTGAAGGTTAGGGGTCAAAGGTTAGGGTTATAGGTGTTGACCCATCTGTCTGAAGGTTAGGGGTCAAAGGTTAGAGTTATAGGTGTTGACCCATCTGTCTGAAGGTTAGGGGTCAAAGGTTAGAGTTATAGGTGTTGACCCATCTGTCTGAAGGTTAGGGGTCAAAGGTTAGAGTTATAGGTGTTGACCCATCTGTCTGAAGGTCAGACCATGTGAAGGAAAAAAAAAACCCCACCGCATTCTATCTTGTCTTGAGATATGACCACTGGTGTTTTAACTGTTGACCTTTAGTTGACCCCAGAGCATGATTAATAAAAAACATTATTGATAAATGGAATAGTTAAATCATCCATATTACTTAAACTAATCTGATGTCAGTGATGCTGTGCAAGTCTATTGATTTGGGCGACCAATGAAATTAGTTCAGGGCGTGGTTTATGTAAATTAATACATCACCATTTTTAGAAAAAAAAATCTTACCCCCTGGAAATGTAAAAAAGCTCCCGTAGTTTGTCTGTCCTAGTGTGTGTAGTTAAGGTGGAATAATGTTTTATTGATGCTAATGCAGGTTAATGTGTGAAGACCTTCTATGAAACAGAACAGATGAAACCGTCCATTCAGTTAAATAAAATCTGCCAGCACAAACACACTGGAGTATAAATGACTCATTCCAAGTTAATGAAAAAACTTAATTATGAATATAATATTCCATTTCTGTAATTAGATCATCCCTAAAACCTCCTTAATTACACAGATTGGACCAGGATGAAATGAACAGCAATTGTTTAGAAAGAAATTATCCTGGGTATGATTTTATTTTTTTCCTCTACTCTTGTCAAGGTAATTATAGATCTGGTGTTAACTTAATGTTCCAGTGTGGATTATACCGACTGGATCCATCCTAAAATATCAATACCTCTGGTACCCGGATCCTTCTGCTTTAAAATCGATTCTCAATTCAAAGTATTGATACCCTGCAAGAGGTGTGTGTATGTGTGTGTGTGTGTGTGTATACATGTGTATATATACACATGTGTATATATACACGTGTGTATATATTAGGGTTGGGCGATTTTCTCTTTTAAAAAAATCTCCGATTTTTTCCCAAAAAACTCGATTCACGATATGATTTTTTTCCCACGTGGGCTAAATGAAAATGAAAACACTAGAAACGTGGTTTCTTTCGTCTTCTTTTTTAATTAAATAACATGTAAAACAAAAATACTTCTACAAATAACTGTAAATAATAAATCATTTTTGCAAAAGGTGCAACTGCAACCTGAGACTTTGCCTACATGGACTGTAGTAAGTCCAGACATATCCACCACTGTTACAGGAAAAACAGTGCAAAAAAAAAATAGTGTAAAAGATACATTTTGTTGGAAAAAAGAAAGCTTAAAATATTTTAACAACTAAAACAATATACATTAATACTCATATTATATGAAAAACATTGCAAAAAACGTAGTAGTGCAAAAGTAAGATAAAAATAAAACTAGTAACATTTTTACTTTGTAAGGACAAAATAAAATAAAACCTTATTATCAATCAAACTACTTCAATAAACCTGAACATGTTACCAATATTTTGGATATATGATGTTATTGCGTCTGTTATCGCTCGACATCGTGCTCCATGTTTATCATAAGGTGCAGAGTCCTGCACGGGTTCGGGTACCCGTGGGTGAACCGCAGATTTTCAGGAAACGGGTGAAAAATGTTGTGCTGTGTCGGATACGGGTTCGGTTCGGGTCGGACGTGGGTGATCGCGGGTCTAATTTGCGGTTCATAGGTTAAAAGGTTAATAACATTTTTATTTGGCTCTGCCTTGGCTATGTCACTGTTCAGTATATTCGTGGCAATAAATGTTTGTATTTAAGTTTGGCTATCTGACATTTTCTTTCGGGTTTGGGTCGGATATCGGGTTCATCTATAGCGGGTCGGTTCGGGTGCAGATTTTCTTTTTTTCGTCGGAAAACGGGTCGGAGTTTAAACATGACGGGTACGGGCGGTTGCGGTATGTCAAAATCAGAACCGTGTAGGACTCTGATAAGGTGTGCCGAGAGAAAAGCTTTCAGTCAGTGTTTGTTGAACATTTTGAAGAAGTGCTGGCAGCGCTAGTCTCTGCTTTCGCTTCAGATGTGCAACTACGGAAAGCAGCCTGGTTCATGGTTTTCTTTTTGCGAGGAAAAAAAGTGCGTGTGGAGGGGAATCGGATTGCACGATTTTCCTAAAATATGAATCGATTTTGCCATAAAACTCGATTTTAAATCTAAATCGATTTTTTGCCCAGCTCTAGTATATATATACATGTGTGTATATATATACATGTGTATATATGTATATATACTGTATAAAGTTGTTGCTGTATTTTCCATCTTCTTTGTGTATAACCTTTGACGGTAACTCTGCAGAATGACGGCTGCGCTGCTTTTCACATGTGGATGTTTTTTTTTTTTCTCAGATGTTTCTGCTGAAGTCAGACTTTTCTTTGTTTGACCCAGCGGCAGTGTTGGAGACTTCACAAAATGTTTAGATCCAATCATTATCCTCATCTGTACATTTTACAGGTGTGATGTGAAAACCCGCAGCTATCACTGCACACACACTCGACACACACTCGCTTACTTTGCAGATGTTCCACTTTTTAAATGAGGTTGAACAAAAAGAGCTTTTGTTCAAGGAAAAAAACTGCATGGTATTTTTTCATTTTATCTTTTTTTATTATATCTTCTAACTGAAGTGAATGAGAACTATTCTTTTTTTATTGATGGAACCGTGACATTGTACAACTACTACTCATTCTCCTCATGCTTTGATGTTTTTATTATTGGCACTGACATTCACACTGACAGTGAAAAGAATAGCCTGAGGTCACTCTGTTCACTTCTTCACGTCACCTGTGGCAGTTCTACATGAGCGCTGGAGGGGGGCGGGGCTTCAAGCTACAGTGCAGATGTGTCCACCCAGGCATGACAGTAGTCATTGTTGTTTTCAGAAGGTCAAACCATTGGGTTTGTATTAGAACAACTGGGTTAATACTTTGACATTTTTCATTTTTGTTTTGTTTGTTGTTAACTGTAGTTCAGTAGGCGGAGCCACATTGCCCAGTTTCCTGTTTTTCGTTCATTCCAGTGTAAAAGTAGACAGTGACATTTGAGTGTCAGATGAGTGACAGGTGGCTTCACTTCAGAGCCGTAGTAGTAATGATAATAATAATAATAATAATAATAATAATAATAATATATCTTTCTGGGTGTTGATTGGTGTGACCTGCATTAGCATAACACAAACCACTACAGTGGTAGATTGTCTGCTCCACCTAACACTGGGTTTGACTAATTCCACCAGCAGTAACAACTGACACCATTAGCATTAGCATTAGCATACTCACAGACTCCAGTCCACACTTCCAAAACAGCCACAACTAATTATGGTCTTTCTTTCTGCTCTTTTCACCTCATTTCACCCACTTCCACAACACATTAGTAGCAAACAATTTCACATTTTCTACGGACTCTGCACTAGTAGGTCATACTAGCTAATGCTACAGTTAGCATTATTGTGCTGAGTCAGTGAATCACAGCAATAGTTTCATGAGAATCACCCAGTAGTTTGACTGTATATGATGCATGAGTTGGTAGAAAGACATGAGCAGATATGCAATTAACTTCATACATACAAATGTAATTGTGAAAAAAATAATTTATCATTTTCATTTTTTAAAACCTCTGCCAAATTTTACACCCTAACTTAAGCAGAAATGGGATTTTTATAACCTTAACTTATTTACTGAGCTTTTTATAGGATACAGTAATGAAAAAAAAAGATTTACCCCCATTTATGTTTTTTTTTTCATAATCCCAATCACACTGTTGTCACATAATACAGTTTTGGAGAAAGGATGTTATTTCAGTGTTATTAAGTCTGCACTGCATCATGTGCATTTTAGTTTTATGAGACTTTATTGCACTAGATGGTGTTTTCTTCTTCCTTCATTTTGCAGGAGTCTGAGAGAGGAGACATGAACCCAGGCCCGGTTCTGGCCAATGTGGTGCACTAGGCGAACACTAGGCGAACACCCCTTTCTTTTTTGTGGAGTTTGTGGAAAAAGGCAAAATTATGAGATAAAAGAATCTAAATTCCCAGTCACTAAACACAACCGGAATGAATCCACATATGACCCTCTGTCATTTTGGGAGAAAATTAAAGTCTTCAGTTCACCTTATAGTCCAGAAAATACAGGATCTTAATGTTCTAATTGTGTGGGACTTGGTGCCCCCAAGACATCTGGTGCCCTAGGCGACCGCCTAGTCTGACTATGACTAACGCCGGCTCTGCATTAACCTATAATAAAAGGCAGAAGACAGAATCAACAGGGGAGGAAGCGCATAATAAAAGGATAGATGTGGAGGCAGTCAACAGGCCTCAGCTCCCACAACATCAAGGAAGTCCCTGGAGGATAAGAAAAGGAAGGGAGCCAGGTCCTTAGAGGCCTGTGTGGACGCCGGGAATCCATTACTGTCAGCTCCCTAGACTCACAGAGCGAGAAAGTAGTGTTGAGCAGAGGAACGCAGAACACAACAGATTCTATAGAACTACAAAGTGTTCCAGCTGTCAATGAGACATGAATGATGTAGGGGGAGGGGCTTCTGAAGCGTGTGTGTGGGCTTGTGTTCCTATCTTTATGGGGACATTGATATGTTTACACTTCTGACACTGTGGGGACTAAAATTCAGGCCTCCTCGAGGGTTAAGGGTCCCCACAATTAAAATAGAAATGATGCGGCTCTACAAATTAATTTGTAGAAAAAGAAAAACGTATGTTTATCAAAGGTTTGAAGATGTTTACCTTGAAAAAAGTATTTTTTTTATTAAAGTATTTAAGTATTTTTTTTTCATTTTGTTATTTATATATATTTTATTTATCAATTTTCATTGTATTTTTAAATGATATTTTATTTCTTAATTATTTTTTAAATATTTTTTTATAATTTAATTTTCACATTTTTATCATTTTTTAAAATTTTATTCAAAAATGTTTATGCTTACTACCCAATAGCTACTTCATTGCAAACGTGGTCCTCATGAGACGTGTGTGTGTGTGTGTGTGTGTGTGTGTGTGTGTGTGAGCACAGCTGTGGGTGGCCGAGAGAGAGAGAGAGAGAGTAGAAGCTGCAAAAAGGCTTATAGTAATGAATTACAATAACAAATGTGATGTCAGTGACGAATGAATGGAGGAATATTTGAATAGGTTTCATTTAAATGTGTCCGCCTTGGTTTGGAATGGAAGGTTCAAGGCCGGGGAATGTTGCCGAGCGCCAAAATTGAGAAACACTGACGCAGGAGATGGAGATATGAAACTAAGCTCCATTCTGAGGCAGGTGTGTCCTTGAGTAACATTTAGAATATGTACAAGCTCCATTTGTGCTTTTGTAAAACTTCTACATTCACACTCCAGTCACTCATATTAATATAGAGTGGAAAAAATATTAGACTTAATTTGAATGCCTGGTGTAACTAAAGATACATTTGTTTGGTTGAATATAATGTACAGAAGCCGGGAGAGACAATGTTCTTAATAATTAATAATTAATGTAACCCAACATTGGTTGATGGAGATTATTGTCATCTGTGTGTGTGTGTGTGTGGGTGTGTGTGGGTGTGTGTGGGTGTGTGTGTGTGTGTTCTCAGAGACGTATCATGCTAGAACTCAATGAATACTTGAGATATCACCATGAAATTACATGGGAATATACATATAGCAAATGCACACCTGACCCAATGATCCATTTGAGTAAAGGTCAAAGGTCAAGGTCACAATCAAAATCACATTATAGGCTGTAACTCAAGAATGGAGGGTCACAGAATTATCAGATTGGTACCAAACGATATGGAATAAAGATTTACACAATTCTCAGAATTGATGTTATCACCTACGACCATTAGTTTTTGAGATATCTGGAGGTCAAAGGTGACATGTCACAAAACTAACTTTTATGTGTGTCAATCATAGACATATGACGCTATAAATTAATCAATACTGTATATATTATCATATTACACACACTGATGCATATATACATATAATGAAATTATCAATATTTCAAAGGTCAAAGGCCATTTGGCAGAAAAGTCAAAATTACATTATTGGCTCTAATTCAAGACCAGGTTGTTATAGAAGCACACTGGCACGAAATAGGGGTGAGATTAGACGTTCTATGAATACTTAGTTTTTTTATGAATTACTAGAAATTTCAGTCGACTCCATTTGAAGTTTTAACACAATTAACAAGAATGAAGTTGTGTGTTCATTGTGCTTGTTTTTGAGTTGCATCCACTCCATTTAGAGTAAAGTGTATTTTAGTTTAATTCAGAATTTCTAATATCATTTTACACTTGGAAGGATGCAGAGGACACGTCATCGTAACCGTCTGATCACGATCTGTTCAGTCTGAAAATGTCTTCTTCACACTGACAGATTTTCACCTGTTATTTTCTACTTTTTCTCCAAGATGAAGGTAAAATGTGTCAAAGCAGAATCCATTCAGACCGTTCAGACCAGCACATTAAAGTCATAACTTTCTTGGTTTATATTTTGGTCTTTTACAGGTGATCGTCGTTGAATGGGGTATTAATCCTTGTTCTGTGATATGTAGCCCAGAAAACATTGGTTGGCTCTTTAATGGCTCAGAACCTTTTTTGAAAGACTGTTTCAAACATGTATGTATGTTGGGTGTAGAACAAGTAATTTCTTTCTTTGTCGTTTCTGAACTCATCTGGCAACCTCAGTATGAAATGTTACAGTCATCACCTGCTAAAACAGTGCATGGACTATGGACTATTTACTAGGTTAGCCTTGAGCCACTAGCGTGCTACGCAGATAGCTAATGGGTTACATGCCCAGTGGGGTGGGCTGGCCTTGGGGGGTTGGGCCCGCCCATTGAGTGATGTGGTCCCACTCACGAGACAACTTTTTAGCTTTATAGCTCAACACAGGTAATGACATGTTAGCCTCACGTTAGCTGAGAAGCTAACTGAGCTAACAGCTGTTACATTTCTGTCTGAGCACCAATTTGATTCGTGATTGGTCTTAAATGATTCGGGACATTCTCAGTTTTCTAACGGTGTATGGCATGACTATTTATGAAGGAATGGCGTTTCAATTTTTAACTAAAGTTCCTACCTAGCATTCCAATACCAACTTAGGGATGACTGTCGGTGCGACAGCAGCACTCGGAATAAATGCGAAGTACAATAACAGCATTCCGTTTTTTTCTGACCTATTGAATAACTTAACTGGAAGAATCACGAACAGCGCAGACCTCTGCTGGGCTTTCATCCATTGTCCTCATGCAGACTTCATCTGTCTCCTCACTCACTCATATTGTGCTTCGTCTTTGTCTTATCTGACGTTGAATCACAAGCCTGCTGCTACGCACCATCACATGTTGTGTATGTGCATTTATGATTGGTTAAGTGTTTAATTTTTTAATAGGTTATTATTCTCTTGATCCCAGGGGCCGCATTAGAATCATTAGCAGGCCGCATTTGGCCCCCGGGCCATATGTTTGAGAGCCCTGCTGTACTGATCTGTTTTTTTTGGTCAGTAGCTGAGAAAAAGCTCTGAGGAGTCATCAGTGTAAATCATATGGTGTGAATTTGTTTGGCACTTAAGTATAAATACTATGATAGTCATCGCCATCTCTTGTATGTTCTGGAGTTGCCATGGTTACGGGCCTTAATCACAGCTCCCACGTTATTTATTGGCTTAATGGAGCTTGGATACCATTTGTACCTGTTGTCTCCTCCCTTTTTAAAATTTTTATTCCTAGCTCTGCTGTGCAACACAAATTGAAATCCACCTTTATTAGCCGGTAGCCACTCGGTCTGTAGCGCAGATGTTAGAAAACATAGCCGTGGAAAAAACAAAAACAAAGCAGAAACAAACATTAGAAAGTGGAGGAAAAAGCCAATCTATTTCATCTTTCTTTGTCAGCTAATCGTGTCTGCTGTGACATGATCAGCTGACAACACTGTGTAATTCTAGCCTGAACAGAACACAGACTGATGGTTTTTGTGCCACGCTGCTGCTGTAACAAGAAAAGCACCCAGATGGCCCGTGTGTGCGACAAACACACAATACACGCCTTTGTGATTGTTATCAGAAGGCCGGCCCGGGCGTCTTTGTCGCTTTCCTTTAAATTCTCCTTATGTCGTGTGTTGTGTTTCGTCCTCCACATTCGCACAAAGATTGGAAACTCGATCTGTAAAATGCTCAGACTGGGGTTGGCAGTTTTAGTTGTAAAGCTGATGCGATACAGGATCTACGATCCGATATATTAGACATGTGACTGGCACCTCAGGATGCAATACGATTCACATCCAAATCGTGATGCAGAATAATTAAGTGTCTTCTGATTCAACACTAGGGCTGCAACTAATGAGTATTCTAAAAGACGTACCTTTATTCCAAAAACCACAGTGTATGGATTAATTCTGGTCAGTGACTTGAAGTTTTGACTTTTTAGACTCTTAAAGTTTGATTTATCAGAATAGGAGTGTTTTGTTCTGTTCCAACTCAACAAGGTTTATAGTTATTATTCGTGTTTATCTTCACTTAATGCTCCTTATAGTGTTAAAAATACAGTAAATAAATCATTAAACTTAACATTGACAGTAATTATTCATGGACACTCAGTACGTACTCCATCAGATGTAGGACACTATGTTTACACATGATCATTTAGAATTACACTAAATGGAAAGAGGGGTGTTCGCCTAGTGTTCACCTAGGGCACCACATTGACCAGAACCGGTGCTGATCCCACCCGTACGCTGAAGCTCAGTCTATGGATCATTTCCAGACTATGAATTCATATCCTAGTTGGGCTTGCTAGGCTAATGAACAGCCATTTAAAACTGGAATGAGGTGTTTACATGGTCATCTTAAAGAGGAATTGACCTTTATTCTGCATTAAGCTTTGCCAGCAAAGACACTGAACCTTTAGTCTCCCAGTAGGACTGACAGAACCTTAGAAACCTATGGTGTATGAATGTGTGTGAATGGGTGAATGTGAGGCTAATGTAAAGAGCTTTGAACCATGAAGGTGGAACAGAACTATAGAAGTGCAGAACATTTACTTCCTTAAGGTCACAGGTACATATATGTAAATATCAGAACTAATACAGAGAAGAATTAATTAATTCATTCCCATGGCAACCAACCAATTGAACAAGATGTGGAAGATACAGTTAACATCACAAGACACTCATATTTTTATAATGATTTTTACTAAACCATATGACCAGTTTTCTATATTTTTTTTTATCTCCGCGGCTGTGGTTCAGTTGGTAGAGTGGGTCGCCCAATGACCGAGAGGTTGGCGGTTCGCGTCCCGGCTCTGGCTGTCCACATGTCGAAGTGTCCTTGGGCAAGACACTGAACCCTGACTTAGGCCCCCAGTAGGACTGACCTTAGACCTTAGAAAAACCTACTGGTGTAGTATGAGTGTGTGTGTGAATGGGTGAATGAGAGGCTAATGTAAAGCGCTTTGAGCACCATGAAGGTGGAAAAGCGCTATATAAATGCAGTCCATTTACCATTTATCTCCGGCAAGGTTATGTTTTTACCAGAGTCTGTCTGTCTGTCTGTCTGTCTGTTAGCAGGATAACTCAAAAAGTTATGGATGGATTTTGATAAAAAATGTGTTGGGGGGGGGGGGGTGTCACAAGGAACAAATGATTAGATTTTGATGATGATCTGGAAGAGATTCTGCATCACTTCACGGTGAATGGATAAAATATTTCAATGTAAAATTTGAACGTGATCTGGGATCTCCTCTGGATCATCCCCAAAATCTAATAATTTATTCCTTGTGATACTAACAACATGTCATGAAAGATCCATCCATAACTTTTTGAGTTATCTTGCAGACAGACAGATTCATAGTAGTTATTTTTTTATATTATTTGCACATATAATTGGTATACAGAAGGAAAAAAGATCACATACATGAATAAAACAGAATATAGAAACTAAATGACCTATACATAATAAATGTGCTGGAGGCTGAAAAAAACCCATAAGGCTTGTTCTAGTCCACCTCCATTATTATTAATGTTAATAGTAACACAATTAAAGGAAAATATAATTTATTTATATGATAAGATATAAACTTATAACATAAAATAGTGAGAATACAATGAGCTAATGGGACTTGGAACTTAATATAATAACTTAACCTAATTTTAAAAAAGTGTTGAACGCAACTTAACCTCCATTACAATTAATGATAACGGTAATAGAAAGGCAAATATATTTTAGTTATATTTATGATAGAACTTAAATATAATAACTTGACCTAATTTAAAAAAAAATTCAAAGTTAAATGGGAATAAAAACTCGTATGTAAACAGGTCCATTCTGCACTGGATGAAGTCATGACGTGTTAATGAATGTGAGGAAAAGCACCCAAACAGGACATAGTACACACACCTACAGGACTCCTTTAGTCTGAGCTTCACATCTTTGGGTAAAATCTTCTTGGCAGGAGTTAAATTTGGCAGAACACTTTCCTCCTCTGCGACTAACATCCAAACTAATGACTTCATCCGTTTGGCTTTTCTTCACTCTCAGCTTCTTTTTGCTCCTTTGCTCACATTTACTGTGTTGTTGTTGTTGTTGTTGTTTTTCTCACTCTCTGCCCTCGTATCTCCTCCTCTTCTTCCCTCTTACAGTCTTTTTTTTTTTCTCTTTTCCTGCCGACCCCTCTTGGACACAGTCTCTTTTACCTGCACAGATGGTTTCAGTGACTCCTCTGAGTCTTAATTATTCCGTCAATTACTGTGGGAAAATGTGCAATTAAAGTGGACAGTTATTCTGTGCTGCGAGTCTTCATATTTATTAGGGTTACACCTGACTTCTGGGGCTCAGGAGTTTTGAATGCTCCTTGCCATCTTTTCTATCGCCTCTAGGTACATATGTGTCAGGAATATCTTTGGGGAGTTGGCACATTTTATTTCCCATATTCGTTCTCTCTGCAGGGAATCCCACTAATGGATGAAAAAGTATTGTCAGCATATGTTCTATAAACAATTAGAGGACACGCTGCAGTATATCAAACATCTCTACATTCCTTCTTACACAACAACCTCGTTCAGCTGTGAAATACTTGGATGAATACAGTAGATTTTCCTCATTGATTTGTTTTCCTCATATGCCAATCCTACTCAGACTTATTACGCTCGTTGCTGGCTGTGCAGCGACCTACAGAGAATACGTCCCCAGGAATGAGTTTGTGAAATTACGCACTGTGGTACAAACAAACACTTATCTGCTGCGTTAACCCTTTATCAGCTTTTGTGTCCTGGTGCCGTGTGTGTGTGTGTGTGTGTCTCTCTCTCTGTCTCTCTCTCTCTCTGTGTCTCTGTGTCTCTCTCTCTCTGTCTCTCTCTCTGTCTCTCTCTCTCTCTGTGTCTCTGTGTCTCTCTCTGTGTGTCTCTCTCTCTCTGTGTCTCTCTCTCTCTGTCCCTCTCTCTCTCTGTGTCTCTGTGTCTCTCTCTCTATGTCTCTCTCTGTCTCTCTCTCTCTGTGTCTCTCTCTGTCTCTCTCTCTCTCTGTCTTTCTCTCTGTCTCTGTGTCTCTGTCTCTCTCTCACTCTGTGTCTCTCTCTCTCTGTCCCCCCCCCCCCCCCCCCCCCCCCCCCCCACACACACACACACACACACACACACACTCCCATGTTAATGTACTTAAACTTGTCGAACATCAAAGTGAATAAACTCATCTTTCTGAACAGGGTCGGCCTTAGTCATAGTCGGACTAGGCGGTCGCCTAGGGCACCAGGTGTCTTGGGGGCGCCAAGTCCCACAGAATTAAAATATATAAAGCTACTGTATTTTTCAGACTATAAGACTTTAATTTTCTCACAGTGTACTTTATATATGGATTAATTCTGGTTGTACTTAGTGACTGGGAATTTTGCTTTGACTTGTGTGACAATTTTGACTTGTTGCATAATAAAGACTTGTTGCATAATAAAGACTTGTTGCATAATAAAGGCTTTTTGTCATAATGTAGAGGTTTTATCGCATATATTGATTATCGGATAATTTTGACTTTTTCTCTTAATTTTGACATTTTATAGTCTAAACTACAGGGTATTAACTTTACTTTTATCTGTACTCCACATAGTTGAAGGACGACTGTCATTTTAATTTGGAGAGGTCAAATCACCTCAGAATGTAAAGGGTTAATCCATTGGTGTAGTGTTTTGGTCCCATGTCGTAGTCAGGTGCTGTCCCTCTGCTCTTCATTACGAGGCTTTAATCCTGACAGTGTCACTCCATGCATGGGGCAGTGTGAGATGGACCAACAGGAGACCTGCTTATTCACTGAAAGCCCAAAGCAAACAGTGCAGCTGCTACGGGTGGGTGATGCTGACAGCTTGAGTGTGTGTGGGAAAGAGAGAGAGAGAGAGAGAGAGAGACGAAATGTATGGATATTTGTCCTGAGTGGGAATATGACAAGCAATAGATCCAGAGGAGGAAAAAGAAAAAGGGAAGCTGTGTTGGAAACCATATACTACATACTTCTGTACTCGTACTGTTCATACTCACTACTGCCTACTGTGTTTACACTGTAGTGTACTACATAATAACCCACAATGCACTGGGCTCCTACCCTTATGAAGCAAATTATATTTCTCCATCTACCTACAATCAATGTATAACTGCCTGAAATTGAACATGAAACATTCATATACAGTGGTGTATTATGAAATTAATTTGTTCCATAAGTGTTTTTTTGTATTGTGAATTTTTCATAAATAGTCTCGTTTTATATGTAAAAGGCCTGATTTGTTCCAAGGCCCCAAATACTTCGTGTCTGTGTGGGTTTTCTCCAGGTACTCTGGCTCCTCCCACCATCCAAACACATGCACTGATAGGTTAACTAGTTAACTAGTTAATCTAAATCACCCATAGGTGTGAATGTGACAGTGATTGTTTGTCTATATATGTTCAGTCCTGAGATGAACTGGAGACTCATACAGGGTGACCTCTGACCCCGCCTTCACCAGCTGGAGCTGGATTAGGCCCCCCCTGTGACCCCTATGACCCCTGTGAGGATAAAGCAGGTTCAGATGACGAGACAATCAGACGTCATATCACGTTGCATCTTGGGTAATGTCAGTATGAGCATACTCAACATTTCTGCTGAATCCAGTTTATATCCGTTTGTCACGTACTCAAATGTCCTACCGCCAGTGTAAACACTGCATCCACAAAAAGTTAGTACGAGTAGTAAGTATGAGGATTCAAACGCAGCCGGAGATTCAAAGAGGATAAGAAGGAGAAAAGTCAAGAGGAAGCAAAGGAGGAGAGGGAGGAAGGAGAAGAAAGAGGAGGAATATGAGTGAAAGATTAATGAGGAGGAGGAGGATGGTGTTGGAGTGGGATGAAGGGCAGTGGTGCCACTTGGAGTCTTTCTATCCAATGAGGCCCTGGATGCTGAGGGCTTGTTCACAGCAGGCAGCTGCTAGCACATCATTCTGCCCCCCCCCCCACACACACACTATTATCATCTTCCTGTTTTTCTTGCTTACCTGTTTCCTTTTATTAACGACTGTACATTTTTGTTTTGAGGTTCAAGGTTATTTTTATACTAGTGCTGTCAAATGATGAACTTTTTTGATCAATCACTGGGTTCCTTTTGATTAACCATGATTAAAACACTATCTGTTGTCTTGGTGTGTGTGTGTGTGTGTGTGTGTGTGTGTGTGTGTGTGTGTGTGTGTGTGTGTGTGTGTGTGTGTTAATATTAAGGCAGAATTAACTTTACATGCAGAATAATTATTGAATTCTGAATTAATTTCAGAATTAAGTATATATCTATAGATAGATAGATATACTTGGGAAGATATAGATCCACAACCATATCTTCATAGCTGTGGTTTATACCTCCATGGTATCTTTGGAATAATAATGATTAAAACACTTTTATCAGTCGTCTTGGGGTGTGTGTGTGATGAAGATGAAGTGCTCTGTGTTCCACTGTTCATAAATATAGCAGCATATAGAGAAGTATTAAGTAATTTTTAGAAATTATCCTAAAATAAGATCAAATAAATAAATGTGTGCAATAAAACAAAGACCTCAAGAAGATGAAGAGTCTGGGATGTAAATCAGGACAAAAAACATAAAACAGTAGAAGTTAATTTGCCATTTGAGCAGAACACAAGAATGAACCAAAAACAACACGACAAATATAGAAGTATATATAAAAAATACTGTATAAAAGCAGCTGGACAACTATACATACCTGTAAAATATCTATATGTATAAAAGTGCATGAAAAGTTATATAATAACCACATGAGAACTGTTTAAAAACCCAGGAAATGATAAATACAAGAAAATAAACTCAAATGCACTGCCAGTAGAAACACAAACACACAACGTACCGTATTTTCTGGACTATAAGCTGTTACTTTTTTTTCATGTTTTGAATCATGAGGCTTATACAATGGTGCGGCCATTCTGTGGATTTTTCTTCCATCACTAGGGGCGCTCTAACCGGAATTATAATCAAAACTACGACGAAAAATCAACGCAAATGGAATACGCTACTTTTTCTTTAGCAGATAGAACACAGACAACTTATTTTGAAATACTCACCTCATCATCATGGAACGCACACGAAGACGTTCATATGATGAAAGTTTTAAGTTGAAGTCTATTGATCTTTCTATCCAGGAGGGAAACTACACTGCTACATGTTAGCTTAGCATCAATGAATGTATGGTGACATGTTGGAGGTCACAGTGGGAACAGTTCATGTAATGACAAAAGTAAAATAAAAAAAAAAAAACTTGTAGAGGACACAAACTGAACTTACTGGAAAATACTGGTTATTTTTGTCTTGGTTCTGTTCAGTTTTAATCAATAAAGTTACTGCCATGTTAAGTAACTGTTAGGAAAAAAACCTGTTCAGGTACAAACATGTAACTACATTTACACATTACATTTACACCAGGTGACTAGTCATGAACAGACTTGATCAGGTTTATGCCTCGTCACAGTGATTGACAGACAGATAGACAGACAGACAGGGGCCACATAATGACAGTTTATCCAAACTCTTACTCTATTGAAGTTTCAGTGTTGAAAATAACACTGTGGCTGCTGTTAGAAATAACTAATACTAAAGAACTTACAATGCTCATAAATAAAGCAATGAAAACAGATAAATAACTAAAAATATGTGTAATCAATATAAACCACCCATCGCTGCATGAGATAATGAGCAGCTTGAACAAAGGTAATTATCAAAATAAAAAAACACCCCCCTCCACCCCACTAATTATTAATGAATGACTGGAAAGAGTTGAGGGAAGCTGATGATAAAACATGATTTGTTTAACCCTCAAAGACTGAAACAGCCGCCGGCGACCAAAGGCATCTGATCTTAAATGTTGAATAATTTCTGATCCTATCAATACAGTTAAATAATTCAGATAAAATGTGCAGTATTACAGTTTTTAGGACCCATTTGGGCATTAGGAGCCTCTGGAGTGAACATGGAAACACCATCGTCTTCTGCAACATTGATCCGTCCATCCATTTTCTGAATTACTCGCCCACCTCCACCCCCCTCCACCCCCCCAGGGCTACAAACAGGAGAATGTTGGGTACACCCTGGACATGTTACCAGTTTATACAGCATTAAAAAGGCATGTAGAGCTGTTGGAATGTTTATTTAACAAGTAAAAAAGATGTAGACTTAGAAGTCTGGGTTCAAAATGTGAAATACTTAGAATGAACAGTAGAATAGTTTTTAATCTAAAGGAATATTAGTGTTAGATCTACTTCAAACACTGTGTGCACATTATCATCCATTCACTTTACAGGTTCTTTCTAGTGGAATATTTACTAATTCATTATATTCATGTACATAAACCAGTATATATCTCTCATTCAAATGTTGCTAATGATAATTTCTTGATTAAAATGTAAAACATATTTATTGCTTGCCAGTAACATAACGGTAAATTATTTGGAATTGGAAGTTGATATGAGCTAAAGGTAAAAAAGGTAAACCAGCATATATGCAGAATAACACACCATCATATATATTAAAAACATCAACTAACCAGCACTAAAGTCATTTGTTTTCTGATTCATCTAAATATGTAAGATTTAACACATTATGTCTGAAGCACTTAAAAAAAGTACAAAACTGTAAATAAACATATTCAACTAAAAAAAAAAAAAAGGTAATCACATGTCACAAAACTTAACAAAATAATCCAAGTTAACACAAATTACCAAAATAATTTTTTTTTTAACTAAATAATCAAGAAAATGAGCAAAAATCACCAAAACAACACAGGTCTACAAGTAAAATGCATAAATACACCATCATATATATTAAAAACATGAACTCACCAGCACTAAAGTTATGTCTTTTATCATTCATCTGATTAAAGTATGTAAGATTTAACACATCTAATGTCTGAAGGAAACAGTTTCTAAAATAAATTGTAGAGCAGTGATATCAAAGGTCTGACTCTGTGGCAGAAAAAGTCTGATTGGTACATCTCTAAGAAAAATACCCTTGGTAAGATTGAATGTTTTTCCAGTGTAAAGCTCCTTCCTTTTTTCCTCCCTTGTTTAATTGCTTCCCTCCTGTCTTTCAGTTTTTTTCCATCCATCTTACTCCCTCTTAGCCGTCCTCTATTTTCGTTGTTTCTTTCTGTGTGATTTCAGTTGCAGATACAGTACAGGATGTCTATTCTACAGGGAACCCTCCAGGCAACGCACACACAAACCAATGCCAAGACTGTATCACACAACACGCATATAGATATACAGCACTTAAGTTGAAGTGTGCTGCACATATCCTGCTGTGTAGAGGACTTATGGAGATTATTCTAGTAACACAGCGTTGGCACTGTGTAAATGTTCATATAAAAAAAACATTTAAAAAAAATGCTATGGCTCGTCCAAAAATGTAGAAAAACAAGAACATAACATCCTTAAAAGGGAACAAGTGGTGCTAGGTACAACAAACACTGCTCTTCACAAACATTTTAACTCTTAATGGACATGTCTCTCTCAAAATGCAAGGCTATGACTTCCAAGGTCACTCAAGGTCAAAGGTTATGATGCCATTTTGAACATAATCTATTGTCGACACATGCGGCTAGCATTTAAACAGAACGACGTCAGAACCGCTGCACGTGTGAGGTAGAGCTGGGCAAAAAATCGATTTAGATTTAAAATGAGTTTTATGGCAAAATCAATTCATATTTTAGGAAAATCGTGCAATCCGATTCCCCTCCACACGCACGTTTTTTCCTCGCAAAAAGAAAACCATGAACCAGGCTGCTTTCTGTAGTGTTTCACCCCAGACCCCGCCTACGATCCCCTTCTTCTGCAGCACAGGGACTAATATGGAGCCTCCAGTTTATGTCGAGCCAAAGTGTTCACATAGCCATGCGTTGTCTTTATTATATCACGCGTTACAGAACGCGTTCAAGCACGCGCACTGACGCGCTATCACGCGTTACGGGATGCGCTCTGGTACGCGCAAGGTTCTAAAGGTTCAGTTGTGTGGAATTGGTTTGGGTTTTTAGGGTCTGACGAAGCCCAGCTACTGCCTGACTGAAGACTGTCTTCAGACTGTTGTTGACGGTAGCGGTACGACTCTGTTCACATCTGAAGAGAAAGCATCCAGTGGGGGGAGGGCTTTTCTCGTTGCACATCTTATGATAAACATGGAGCACGATGGGGAGCGATAAAGATGTCCAAAATATTGGTAACATGTTCAGGTTTATTGAAGTAGTTTGATTGATAATAAGGTTTTGTTTTATTTTGTCCTTACAAAGTAAAAATGTTACTAGTTTTATTTTTATCTTACTTTTGCACTACTACGTTTTTTGCAATGTTTTTCATATAATATGAGTATTAATGTATATTGTTTTAGTTGTTAAAATATTTTAAGCTTTATTTTTTCCAACAAAATGTATCTTTTACACTATTTTTTTTGCACAGTTTTTCCTGTAACAGTGGTGGATATGTCTGGACTTACTACAGTTCATGTAGGTAAAGTCTCAGGTTGCAGTTGCACCTTTTGCACAACTGATTTATTATTTACAGTTATTTGTAGAAGTATTTTTGTTTTACATGTTATTTAATTAAAAAAAGAAGACGAAAGAAACCACGTTTCTAGTGTTTTCATTTTCATTTAGCCCATGTGGGAAAAAATCGTATCGTGAATCGAGTTTTTTGGGAAAAAATCTGAGATTTTTTAAAAAGAGAAAATCGCCCAGCCCTAGTGTGAGGTAGGATTTTCTGACAAACGGCATAACTTGACACAGTGGAAACAATGGCCATGAACAAACCAGTCTGGTTAAAGCGCTGACGTAGGAAGCAGGAGGCTGCTCTGACAGAACAGGAGGTGGAAGACCTACTGATGAACCTGAACCAGAAAGTATCACATCTGACAGAAAAAAAGCTTTTCTGTTTCATCACTGCTAAACAAGAACAAGACTGAAGGAAATAACCTGAGACAATGCTGGCCTGGTTGGGTCCGGCTCTGCATGGAGGCCTAGTGCCAGTGCCTTCCTGTCTGTCCAGGAGCCCCCCCCCCCCCCACTCCTATCACTGGTACATTTGAGCTAATCCACATAATCCTACCTCTCCCCACAGACACCTCATGTCTCTTACCCACCCCCCCATTTGATCCAAAGTTGCAAGAGGGAAATAAAAGCCCCTCTGTCTAGTCCACATATATTTGGGCCTTTCTCTTCTGCACTACTTCTCCAAAGGGACGAGGAGGAGGGAACTTGGCAGCGCACTTTCACTCTCTCCCTCTCATTTCCGAAAATATCCTGTTCCCTAATCTGGCTGGAGATGATGGGAACAGAGCAGGTTGTCTTCCAAGGTGGAAGACTGAATAATGCCCCGTGCCCATCTTCATCCTGCAGGGACCCACTTTGGTGATGACTAATTAAGACAAGAGGCTCCGCCCTCAACTATGGTGGCCGAGAAAACTCAGTGGCGTAGCGTACTGTACCAAATATATGACAGAGGTGGTAATAATACTCCCATTCTGGATTTAAAGGGATTATCCGGAGTTAAAAATAAGTTTAGTTCATTTTTTCGATGATTGGGAGTACATGTATATAGTCTGGGTGCGATTTGCTGGGGGGGTGGGAGGTTCATCCTCCATTCTGGTTTTGGGTATCACTATTAGCGTCCGTTAGAATGCACTGATTTTGCTGCCCACATGTGCCCGGGCTCCTATGGGGCAGGGATTTCACCTCAGTCGGTGCCCGCTGGCCACCATTTTAATTGCACCGTGGGGTTTCTGGGAGACCCGCTGACTCACGTGTGTGTCATACTCCTGTGTTTGAAGATGGGTCAGGTGGGTTGCCGACATTGCAGCTGACCCCTGGAGCCTTTTGTACGTGAGCCAGTCCCCGCCTGGCGACGTGACGCCCCGTCCTTCCCTTTGTGTCCAGTGGAGAGAAGGTGCAGCGAGTCTACGGCCCGGGGAAGTGGCGAAGGCCGGGCGGAGGGCACCCTAAAGCTCACCACCCGAGCAGTGAGACCCTTCCTGGCTGACCCAGAGCCAGGGTTCTGTCACATTGGGCTCCGAAGGGCTTCTGAGCAGGAACATCACTAAGGAGGGGGGGGGGGTCATCGCTGATGAGAGTGGTCTTCCTCATCAGTGAGTGGTGGTACAGTTCAGACAGAGGCTTGTGCGGTTTCACTGCTCTGATTGATTTTTTTTATACAGGGTGGTGTAGTTAACACTGGTGCCTCACAGACAGAAGGTTGTTGGATCTATTCCCACACCAGACCTTTCTGTGTGGAGTTTACATGTTCTCCTCATGTCTGCGGGGGTTTTCTCCAGGTACTCTGGCTCCTCCCACCATCCAAACACATGCACTGATAGGTTAACTAGTTAACCGATTAACAGGTTAACTGGTTAACTAGTTAACAGGTTAACTGGTTAACTAGTTACTGGTTAATCTAAATCACCCATAGGTGTGAATGTGACAGTGATTGTTTGTCTATATATGTTCAGTCCTGAGATGAACTGGAGACTCATAGAGGGTGACCTCTGACCCCGCCTTCACCCACTGTAGCTGGATTAGACCCCCAGTGACCCCTGTGACCCTAGTGAGGATAAAGCGGGTTCCGTGATGAGACTATTTATTATTCAGGAAAGTAGCGCAAACAAACAATTCCACTGAGAAAGTGCTAATATTGTCAAACACCTCCTACTGTACATATGTGTGTGGGATGTTTATTCCCTGTGTTAAAAATACTCCTTAAGGACTAAATGTTGACTTGAGGCGTCACACTGACAACAAAAGCTTTTTTTTTTTTTTAGTAGTTACCGTTGTTACTGTGCATTTAGTGTTTTATACTGAACTGTTTCCACAGAAATGTCACGTCAGCCTCTGGAGTAATTGCTTGTTTGTTTTATCCTGTACATACTGGCTTCACCTTTTTTGTTTTTTTTTTTCAGATCAATCTTTACAAATATAGATCAGCCATGCTAACATCTGTAGCACATTTGGACAGATTAATTTAACGAGGAATGTGTCGTCAGTCAAGAATCAAAAGGGCAAATTCTAATTTTATACAAAGATTGAAAAAAAGCTCACGTTTCAGTCAATAGTGTTTTGTTTTTTCTGGCGGCAGCGGCATGTTTTTAATGTTTGCATACATTAATGTCAGAATCACAAGTGTGTGTGTGTGTGTGTGTGTGTGTGTGTGTGGGCAGGAGAGGGACCATGTGTGGGACTGTGTGTTGGACGTCGCATGTCATTCAAACGTCGCTGTGTGGGTGCTGCCAGGCTGCGATAAGCGTAAAAGATCTGATTTCACTTCTCAGTGTGCCTACCGCTTCGCCTAATTTTCATAATTAATTAAAAAGCCGGTAAACATTACATCACGCAGCTGATAAGGCTCCCTGTTGTTCTTCTTCCCTCTCGTTAAGTGTGAATTCTCGGTGAACAAAAGCAGTTTCCTCTGTATTTTCAACACTGAAACTTCAATAGAGTCAGAGTTTGGACTTGATGTTTGACTGAATGATAAACTGTCATTATGTGGCCCCTGTCTGTCTGTCCGTCTGTCTGTCAATCACTGTGACGGGGCCTAAACACAACCACTCGTTCTCTCTAGTGCCACGGTTCTCAAACTGGGGTCCGCGGCGCATGTCCAGGGGGTATGCGAAATGATTCAGGTTTTTTTTTTTTTTTTTTTCTGTTTTATTTTGAAATGCGGAAGTTTTATTTTGTCGCGAGCGGGCGGAAGTAACAGCGCTGTTTGACGCTAGCTTGACTAAATTGAGACGGAGCGAGTCACAGGCTATTTTTAGCCACCCTGCAGCGAACATGGATCGATTTTTGTGTCCGCCAAGTTCCTCAAGAAGTGGTAAAAGAAATGACAATGAAAATGACAATGACAAAAACAAACGCCCTAACCCTAAAAAGAGAAAGTACATTGATAGTTATATTGAGTTTGACAAGATCATCCCTCTCATTAAGTCTCTGTCTGTCTGTCTGTCTGTCACACACACACACACACGGTTTTGTGTGTCTTTTGTTCCGTTTATTATTTTAAAATTATTTAAAATTGTTGTTTCTGAAGTGTTCATTTATATTATAATACCTGAAAATGTGGCTGGTTTGCACAAAAGCACTATTAAAAAAGGTTATCATTGTTTCATAATAATCATTGTTGAAGTGTTTTTTTTATCATTTTCAGTATCACGAGGATGAGGGGGGACATGGAAAAATGTCACCCCTCCAAGGGGGACCTGGGCCAAAAAAGTTTGAGAACTCCTGGTCTAGTGTACCGTATTATCTGGACTATAAGCCTCACCTGTGTATAAGCCACATCCACTATATTTAAAAAATATAATAAAAAGGAATATACAAGCCACACCAGGTTCTAAGCTGCAGATATACATGCTGACAAATCATATATTTACTGCATGTACAGAAGGATTTTAACTGTAAATGTAGTTATGTTTGTACCTGAACAGATTTTTTACCAACGGTGTCTTTTAACACAGCAGTAACTTCACTGATTAAAACAGAACACAATCAAGAGCAAGTGAGAAAGTGACAAAACAAACACAATGGTATGAAAATGACCCACATGTGTGGTATGAAAATGACCCACTTGTCTGGGTCATTTGAATGGTTTAATGTTCAGTCAGTGAAGAAACATTTACCCACTGACACCAATACATTACATCTAAAATATAAATGTACATTCTTTTACTTTTAACATTTATTTAATAGAAAAATGGTGAAATTTCATTATTTTTAAAGGGTTTAGGGGGTAAAATTTGGGGCCTTCCAACCATCAGGTCTTTTATATGTAAAATGCGACTCTATTCAGGAAAAATTCATGGTATGAAAACACTTCTGGAACAAATTAATGTCGTAAGTCGAGGTACCACTGTATATACACAAAATAAAAACATAGAAACTGTACGGTGACTTGACTCGAAATGAGGGGAAAAAAATAAGCTTGGTAAGTTTAGTATTTTTTCAGTGTAGACAGAAAATGATGCAGAGCTGTTGAAAAGAGGAGGGGGGGGCATGTTATTAACCATGCTGGTGTCACATTACAGCACCGCAGAGTTTGTAAAGTGGCGAGATAACTCTCACCTGAGGCTGTGTGCCGCCGCTATCACTCACAAGGACAGTCATGCAGTGAGACTAATGCTGCTGAGCCTACTGTTACAACTGTGCATACATGTGTTTACGTAGCTGCGCACACGCTGCAGAGTCTGTCCAGGCCTCAGTAAGGACTGGTGTTGACTGTGTGTGTATTCCTATCTTTATGGGGACATTGATATTTTTACACAGTCACACTATGGGGACTTCGGACACAGTTGGGATAACAAAATTCATGTCCCCACGAGGGTTACATATAAAGGTCTGCACTAGTATAATAGAAATGATGTGGCCCTATAAATACTTTTTTTTTCCAGAAGTCCCCATAAAGCATGGTTGAAACGGGTGTAAAGAAACATGTATTTTTTAATCTTTTAAAAAATCTATTTTTAATTTTATGTATTATGTATTTTTTTGTTTTTTGTTTTATTTATTCAATATTTTTTAAATTAATATATTTAATTTTTGACTTTTTTTTTTTTATTCACAAATTTTTTTTTTATTCTTTTTTTAAATGTAATTACATTTTCAAATGTTTACAATTTTACATTGTTCAAAAAAATATGTCTTTACATTCACTACCCAATGGCTACTTGATTACAAACTTGGTCCTCATGAGGCATGGAAACGTGTGTGTGTGTGTGTGTGTGTGTGTGTGTGTTCCATGTTAATGAATGTACTTCACGTCCAGGGCCAGAAATACAACAAAAAAACCCACCAGCTTCAGCCAAGCCTCAGCTGGTTTGGAGGAGTGGAGGACTAGCTGCTCCACCCGTGATTAATTCTCCAGCCTGCGTCGTATCCAAAGAGTCAAACATGAGCTGTTATTTATCTGCTCTCTGCTTCGTCCCCACGAGGGCTACCCCCTTTGGTCATCGTGGGCTACCGTAAACCCGGGTCTTATTGTTGTTCACTGCTGTCTTTATCTGCAGTCCTGTCATGAAAGACAGAGGAGGAAAGGAGGAAAAAAGGAGGAGGAGGAGGGGTGGGGGGTGGGGGGTGGGGGGGGGTGTATATACACACACACAGGGCCTGTTTACATGAGTTTTTTAAATCAGAGTAAAGTTTAATTCCTCTTTAAGATAACCATATAAACACCTTAATTCCAGCTGAAATTGATGTGTGTATATATATATATATATATATATATATATATATATGTATATATATATATATATATATATATATATATATATATATATATATATATATTCTACCCCTGTGAATCCCTGTCAGTTGTGCCTTATATACATTTCATACAGACAGAGATTTAACCAGTGGAAGTGGGTGTTACAAATGTTATGCATCTCGCATATTGAGACAGTGTTGGAGAGGAAGACAAAGACACAGTGACTGTGTGTGTGTGTGTGGGGGGGGGGGTGCACAGTCATAGAGAATGGCTGTTTGTTACACTACATTAGAAACCATTATGTTTGCAGTAGCTCAGTCACACTGATGACAGAACACTACACACACACACATACACACACACATACACACACACACACACACACACACACACACACACACACACCTATAATCACAATGTGCAATCATACAGCTAAAGGGTAATTGTTCTTGTAGGAAAGTGGTGCACCTCTGGTCCAGTATGTGGAGCACGTACTGCTACAGGAACAATGACCTCTGTGTTCCATGTTCAGCCTCACCTTTTCCCTCTCTTCTCTGCCAACATTATCACCTACCTACAGTAGTAAAGGTGAGCTCTAACTGCTTGTGATTTTACGCAGCGAGGCTTAGAGCGCCGTGGAAGCTGCCGGCAGTAAAAGGGTTGGATGGAATGGGTCCCCCAGCAGGTAAAACTACAGACCAATCACAGAATTATAGAGCCCTGGGGAGCAAGAGCTGTTTTTCTGTTTGTGTTTAAAAGAAGAAGAAAAAAAAAAAAAAAACAAGTGAAGATTTTTCTTAGTTTGAATCTTCCATTTACAACTCCAGGTGTGTGTGTGTGGTTTTGTTTTGTTTTTTTTTTTGTTTTTTTTTATTATCGCAAACAAGTTTGGAGTTTCATTGTACTCCTGTTTTAACCCCTTACAAATCTGTTTTTTTTTTTTTTAATGGTTGAAAAATCTCTCTAAATTAAAATGTCTTCAGCTGTTTGAAGTACAGATAAAAGAACAGACCCTTGTAGTTTAGACTAAAACTGACTTTTACTGTTTAACAGGTAAAAAGCTGTAGACTTCCATCCACACTATAAGGCACGCTGTCAATGAATGGTTTATTTAACCTTTTTATTTTTTCATATATTTGACTCATTAAGTGAAGTTAAACACTCATAATAACTCAACCTTAGTGAGTTGTAACATGGAACAAAACACACTCTTACACTCATAAGTCAAACTTTAAACGAGTCCAAATGTTGAGATAAAAAGTCAAAATTATGAGCCAAGTAGAACAGCACTCCACCAAGGCAGACCCCCCCCCCCCCTTTGAATGAAGACAGGTCCACCAAGGAGGTCATGTTTTTGTTTGTCTGTTATTTAGCAAGATAATTCAAAAACTTCTGGATGGATTTTAATGAAATTGACAAATTTCAGGATGTATTGGGAGTGTCACAAGGAAGGATTACATTTTGGTGGTGATCCGGAAGAGATCCTGGATTCTGGATCACTTCGAAATTCATTCTCTATTTACCGCAATGTAAAATTTCAAAGTGATCCAGAATCCAGGATCTCTTCCAGATCACCACCAAAATGTAATCATATGTTCCTTGTGACACTCCCAACACATCCTGAATTTAATCAAAATCCATCCATTACTTTTTGAGTTACCTTGGAAAATATCAGACAGAAAGACAGACAACCAAACTCTGGCAAAAACATAAGTTCGTTGGCGGAGGTAATAAGTCAAAATTATCAGATAAAATGCCAAAATTTCGAGTCACGCAACCAGAATGAATCCATATATAAGGCACACTGATGAAATCAAAGTTTAAGTTCACCTTATAGTCCAGAAAATACAGTATTTTAATGTTCTTATTCTATGGGACTTGACCCCACTAAGACATCTGGTGCCCTAGGCGACCGCCTAGTCTGACTATGACTCATGCAGGCCCAGTATGTATGTACAGTATGTAGAGATATAGATATGAAGTGTTTTATTAATTTGATAATAACATGAGTCCATATATTGTCATGTCTCCATATATGGAAAGTGTCAATTCCTTATGTATTTCTAACTATATTGTAATATACTGACAAAAGACATTTTTCTGTGTATTATTTATATATATATATATTATTTTTTTTTGTGTTAAATTTCAAACAGTAATACATAGATATTTTTCCGTATATTGATATGGGGAAGTATATTTTAGTTTCATCAGGGTTGTGTTCTCATCCTTTGTCTCTTTACTATAATAACTCTCCTGATTCTGGGAAATGGTCGCCCAGTTTGCCCCCCCCTCCACCCCCACACACTCCCGCTAGTGAAATTACCAGTTGGTTACTATAGAGACGTGTTTATAAATGCAGTTTATGACTCCCTTTCTGCCCTTTCTCTCACTGCATTTACCTCCTCATTTTCCACACCTATCTTCCCTCCGCCTCCAAAAATGACATCTTTCTTTTTTCCTTTCCTCTTATTTTTCTTTCTTTCTTTCTCCTGGCTGCCTGCCTGCCTGCCCGTCTCGCTGCTTTTTCCCCTTCATCTATCCCTTCCTTTGCCCTTTTCTTTTTGTCAAAATCTCATTATTTTGTTCATTTTTTTCCTCCGCGCCGCTGCCTTCCAACGTGACGGTCTCATTGCACAGAATTAATACCTAATTTACCTCGACACTCCAAATGGCTCCATTCAAACGTGCTCCCAATCGGTGTGTTTACAATGCCACATCATTTCCAATCCATCTTTGTCCAGCTCCGGGCTCCCAGTATCTTTTCCCTTAACGCAGCTAAGTGAATAGGGCTCTTCTTTATGATAATGCATTTGTAGATATCTGCCATACATCATTGTTGTAACGCACCTTTCTATCTTTGTGACCAGAGAGGTAACGTAAAGGAAATAAAAGCTGTGGGTTGTCTTTGTGCTCCCTCATGAAAGTCTAATGGAGAGCTGATTCATGCTCGTCTCTAACCCAAGAAGACAATGTACGTATAGGCGTATTTATACCACTCAAAGCAGAGTGCTGCTGAGCCTACAGCTTTACTCCTACTGGGTTCAGGTGTGGAGGGAAACGAATGCACAACAAAGGCTTATAGTTTATGGAATTCTGTAACAACAGTTCTACTCATGATAGCTCCAGGCAGGGCCGGTTCTGGTCAATGTGGTGCCCTAGGCGAACACTGGGCGAACACCCCTCTTTCCTTCTTGTGGAATTATAAATGATAATGTGTAAACATAGTGTCCTACGTCTGGAGTACATACTGCGTGTCCATGAGTAAGCACTGTCAATGTAAATTTTAATGCTGTGGAAGTGGCATGATGCGAAAAGAATGCCTGAAACTTCTCACTTTTCTGACTCTGAAGGGCGAGTCTCCTTTATTTATTCAGATAAATACAAAACAAAAATGGCGGCACGCATGAACTGTATTTTACGTCCTACGTAACCGGCACTCTTAAAGGGGCCGCGGCTAACACACAAAGCACACAATGTACCCACAATGTTACTTATGCGAGAATCCATGTATAAAGGTGAATTCTGTATTAACCCATAATTTACAAGCACTACAATGTTTTATTTACCATAATTTCCAAACAACTTTTAAAAAGTTTTTCGTATATAAGGTGCATTAAGTGAAGCTAAACTGGCACAATACCTTTCAACCTTGTTGAGTTGTAACGCAGAACAACTCTTTTAAACTCAGATTTAGCAGAATAAGAGTGTGTTTTGTACCGTGTTCCAACTCAACAAGGTTTATAGTTATTGTTTAACTTCACTTAATGCTCCTCATAATCCACTTCACCTTATAGTGTGAAAATACAGTAAATCATTAACCTTAACATTGACAGTGATTATTCATGGACACTCAGTACGTACTCCATCACATGTAGGACACTATGTTTACACATGATCATCTCACAAGAAGGAAAGAGGGGTGTTCACCTAGTGTCCACCTAGGGAACCACATTGACCAGAACCGGCTCTGGACTAATGATAAATTCAGACAGAATATTGTTAAATTGGCGGAGGTTGTGTTTTTGCCGGCGTTTGTTTGTTTGTTTGTTTGTCTGTCTGTGTTCAAAATAACTCTAAAATCTATGGATGGATTTTGATGAAATTTTCAGGATATGTTGAAAATGTGAACAGGAAGAACTGTCTGCGCTCTGAGTGTGTTTCTAGTTTTCTTTAAGAAATGTCACTTTTTTCAGGTTATTCACATCTTTTTTGGGAGATTTTATAAAACTAAGCATTTTCATAAGTTAATGGGGATTTTTTTTTTTTTGCACTAAAATACAGATAAAAATGTGGAGTTCTCATTATTTTGAGGTTATTATTATGCTATTATTTTACTGGTTTGGCCACTGGAGATCAAATCGGGCTGAATGTGGAAAATGAAGTAATTGTGTTTGAGCCCTGTTGGAAGTGTGTGTTTAAAAGCACATTTAAGCTCCACACCACACACCGGTGTTCGGACAAAAAGTAGTCTTGTGGATTTTACCTCGGTTACTTCAAAGGCTACAAGTGCACGACGTAAAAAAATACGATGACAATTAGTCTGATCTAGACTCAGGAAGAATGGTCTGGCTGTAATCGACAGATTTTATTCAGAGATAATGATCGGATGAACACAGGTCTTTTCAAATGTCATTCTACTCGGCATTCTGGGAGATTTAGGTGCTTCTTTCTGCTGTGTTTTATTTTTTTTGTATATTTTATATTTTACATGATATACATTTTTTAATTTCAGAATTAATTATTCTGAACAAACTAATTCAGAATTCAAGCTATTTCCTTCATATTTACATGGAAATTTTAATACGGAATAAAGGTTTCCATGGAGACGGGTGTATTCCTGTCTAGTTAATTCAGTTTAAAGAGCGGAGGGTTCTGATTGGACAGAACGGCCGCTTAACGTCTGGAAGAAAATTATTGCGTCCACCTCCTGTTTTGCTTTTGTTTCAGCTAGCAGCATGGATGTTCACACACTACATGGGGCCAAATCGGGCCCCCGATAGGGTCTAATCTGGCCCCTGGGATGAATTTGAGAAATACAAAAACGATAGTGAATATATTTCATTTCAGTCAGAAAAAGGTAGTGTCCTCTCCAGGTCAGAGGGTCCACGGCTCAGGAACGTGATGGAACCCAAATGCAGACTGGCAGACTCAGAATATGTTTTAAAAGGTTTATTGATCACAGTTACAATGAAATTAATCGCTCCTTCTGGGACGTCCGTCAGGGGGTCGATGGCAGCAGGTCAGACAGCCACTAAGACGAGCAGGGTCAGAACCAGGTAATTGGAGCAATCAGAATATTATCATAATATTACACACACAGACGCATATATACATAGAACGAAATTATCAATATTGCGAAAGGTCAAAGGTCAAGGTCACATTGAGCAGAAAGGTCAAAATCACATTATTGGCTCTAATTTAAGAACAGGTTGTCATAGAAACGTGAGATTGGCACAAAATAGGGGCCAGATTAGACATTCTCTGAATACTTGTTCTGAATAAAATCACTGGTTTATTTTACACTTAATTATGAATTGAATAATTCCTCAACAAGGTAAAAGTTAATTCCTGTCGTTCTGCACATGCTCCTGGCCTTGTCACGATGGCTCACTTATTCCATTGTGTGGGCATTAATATGTTGATAGTAAGTTTAATTTGAAATAGTAATTTTTAATTGGAATTAGATGTTTTCATGGCTGATCTTAAAGAGGAATTAACCTTTATTCTGAATTAAACAGGAATAAAAACTGTCATGTAAACAGACCCACTGACTATTAATCTGAACTAGACACACTAACAATGGTCTGGCTGTAATTGTCAGATTTTATTCAGAGATAATGACCGGATGAACACGGGTCTTTTCAAATGTCACTCTGCTCGGCATTCTGGGAGATTTGGGCGCTTCTTTCTGCTAAGTGCCCATCACTTTCAGCTTAGTGGTGTTACAATATCATAACGCTGGGGGACACAGTTTTTGTCGAGTTAGATCTGACAGCCGTTTCTAATTAATTTTTTGGGTGCCGAATCCAAAACTGGTGTCAGTTTTTTTCTATCATGTCAGGTTTTTGAACTATAGGAGAAGAAAAATGCCCTGAGACAGAACCGTCGACTGACATCGTGTTTTCATGGCCGGCTGTGGCTCAGTTGGTCGAGCAGGTCTGACACAAAACCAGGAAATTTGTGTCTGCCTCGGTCTCACTTCCTTCCTTTAAATCCTTTCTTTACTCTGGTGCTTTACCCTATTACTCTAGTACGGACGCTCCGGTACGGACGCTCTAGGCGTACACTTGTTGCTACACACAATACGTTCTCGATGGCATTAGCTCCTCACTGCTGCGTCTTTCACAGAACGTACTGTGGACAGACCTTCCATTGTTTCATTGTGAATGGATTAAAATCATAGAGGGATCCTGGTCCATATTTCACGGTAAGATAAGGACACATTAAGCTTAGCTGACCAGACGAGCATCAATAACGGTCATCAAATCAAACTAATGAGATGAAATAAGACATGAATGTGTAATCAAGGTTACGTTACTTGTGCTGTAGGTAATTTTTTTTTGCAGACAGAGTAAATGCATTTGGCATTACAACAAGACACACACATTGAACCTGTTAAGCAGGTACCTGAGTGTCAAAACAAGACAAAGGACAAAAAAGTGCTCAGTGTTTCACCATTCACTAGTTTAGCAGCATGGATAAATAAAGCAGAAAACAGATAAATAAATAAAAAGAAGATGCGATAACACACAAAATCCTCAAAAAAACCTAGATTTAAAAATCAGGTCAGAATGACTAGAAAAGGAGTCTGAGAGCGCAGACCTCCACCAAGGTACCCCCCCCCCAGGATCTCTTCCTGATCATCACCAAAATCCTTTGTTCCTTGTGACACCTCCGACACGTCATTAAATGTTCATCAAGATCCGTCCATAATGTTTTGAGTTATCTTGCTAACTAACAGAAAAACTCCTCGGCAAAGTTAAATATCCACAAATGGCTATTGCATCATTTAACAGGAACCGCCTCCAATATCCCAGTTTTCATCTTAATATATTAATTTATAATCAAATACCAATTGCATGTTATCAAAATGGTTCGAGAACAGCATTTAATTTACGTAAGAAATTTAAGCGAAATTGAGTGAAGGTTTAAAGGGTTAACACCTACACCACTAAAATGTCCTCACTAGACAATAGGACTGAAATGTCCAATTATCAACAATAAGACCAAACTCAAAGGATCCACAGTTTAGTTGGAGAACGTGGTACAAATGTGAATGGAGGTTTGGGTGTCATTGTCAGGTATAGTTTAATAATATTGGTTCGTTCTGTCTCTTGTCATGGAACCTTGATTTCATGTGAGCGCGTTGTCTCAGCGGGAATAAGCCTGTCTACGAGGCGAGATGGTTGGAGTGGATTGTATACGACAGTGGGACGCGCTGCCATGACATCGATGACACAACGTGTGTCACCCTTCTGCTGTCTCTCTGCCGTTTAGCGCCGTCATGTGATGCCCTGTTCAGGACCTGTGCTGGATTTCTCGCCTTCTCTCCTTCTGGGGATTTGATGAGGTGCAGTAATATATAAGAAATGACTTGGCGGCAACTCGTCTAATATGATTTGTGTAGAAGCTCATAAAACCTCACCGAGCGTAACTTAAAAAAAAAAAAAAATTGTTGATTTGCCTCCTTGTGTCGCATTGCAGGCGTCATAAATGCATTTAAAATCGGCCTCGAGGAGGAAGAATTTATGTTGGTGTTAATGGCAGTCAGATCATTTTGTCATAAAATGTGAAGTGTACAATGTGTGTTTGTCAGCAGCGTCTTTGATTACACGGACTACCTGGATAACCCCCACTCCCACTCCTACCCCCACCCCCGACATCCTGAAAGGAGGCAGCGAAGCGTCGGATCCCCCCGCTCCTCACTTTCCCCTGCAACGACTGTGAAAATAAATAATAAACACATTTAATTAAAATGAAAATGTGCTGCATTTCTGCGTTAATCCTAATTTATTCGCCTTAATTGAGCTTCCATTTGCTTTGCCAATGGTTGGCAGAAGTGTTAATAAATAAGCCATTGTCTCGATGCCATGAAGCATTTAACTGAGCAAATCCTAATGTACTGTAGCACTTCACCTGCTAATGCACCAAGAAAAGTCTTCAATGTCATCAACTTCCACATACAGTAGTTATGTACAAGATGAACACATGCATGACCAAGCTATAAACACACACACATACACACTCCCACTGGTTTCCATGTCTCATGAGGACCAAGTTTGTAATCATCACTTGTAGTGTGTCCCCGATACTTTATGGGGATTTCCAGAAAAAACAAGTTAATGTATTTATAGGGCCACATCATTTGCATCCTTCAGACATGATTCACCTACATTTATATTTAACCCTCGTGGGTTTTGGTCCCCACAGTGCCACTATGTAAATGTATCAATGTCCCCATAAAGACACATGCACACACACACACATAAAACAATCACTCACATTCACGCCTATGGACAATTTATATTAAAGGTGTCATTCCGCTGAAAAACCACTTTTCCACGCTCCTTTTGGAATCTGATGGCTCACCCCGAGTTACCAACACATGTGGTGTGTCCCCTCCACTGACTGGATTTACTATCGTTCATAGAAAACAGAGAAACAAGACGGTCACAAACAGCCTGTCCACTAAGATAAGATAACATCGTACTTTATTGTTATCATACAATTGTACAATGAAATGTGTCCTCTGCCTTTAACCCCTCCCTCTAAGGAGCAGTGGGCACCCATGGGTGGCGCTCAGGGACCCACCTCCAGACATGAAGCCAGGCTCATGGACAGTTAACTGACTGGACGATTTTTACCCGAACAAACGTGTTTTTGGGTGATGGGGGAAACCGGAGCACCCGGACACGGGGAGAGAAACATGTAAACTCCACATAGAAAGGTCTGAGTGCTAACCACACTGTGCCGCCCGTTCTCTCGTATTTGCACATAATTCTATTTATCTCATTTTATTTATTTCATTTTATTTTATCTTATTCTATTCTGTTTTTATTGCATGCCAGTTGGTTTATCTTGTTTCATTTTGTTATCTTTTACACGGGGGTTGCACTGAAAATTTCACTGACATGCAAATGCTCAGTGACAATAAAGACATCTTGAATCTTGAATCATTAAAATAAATAATAAAACTATATTTTTTAATGTAAAAAATTAAACACACTTTCCATCCTTTGAAAAACATACCTTTTTCTTTACATTTGTTTCCCTCATGTTTTATGGGGACTTTAAGGGGACAATGTATTTATATGGTCAATTAATTTCCACAGATTGTTTTATTATTGCTGCTGTTCTGCATGTTTTAGTTGTACCCCTCTTCCAACACACCTGACGGTCAGTATCAGTCTTCTCCAGAGTTTGATGACAGGTTTATCAGGTGTGTTGGAGGAGCGATGCTTCTGGGGCAGGCAGGATGGTGGCTTTGAGGACCAGGATTAAGTACCCCTACCTTAGCCTTACCCCTTTCCCTCCATTTTGTGCGTCCATGTGTAGGGGTAGGGCTGTCTCAATTCACGTTAAGGCAGGGGGGGAGGAGCTTTGTACTGGGCGGCTGTGGCTCAGTTGGTAGAACGGGTCGTCCAATGACTGAAGGGTCGGTGGTTCTGGTTGTCCACATGTCAAAGTGTCCTTGGGCAAAGACACCGAACCCTTTGTCAGTCTCCCAGTAGGACTGACAGAACCATGGAAACCTACTGGTGTATGAGTGTGTGTGAATGGGTGAATGTGAGGCTAATGTAAAGAACTTTAAGCACCATGAAGGTGGAACAGAACTATATAAGTGCAGTCCATTTACCATCTATTGGGGACCTATATTTATATTTAACCCTTGTGGGGACCTGAATTTGACTGTGCATACACATCAATGTCCCCATAAAGATGGGAAGACAAACTCACTCACTCACTCACTCAGCCTAGCAATTTTTCTGCAATAATTACATCCTTTTCATTTTGAAGACCCTCCCCAACATTAATTATAACAGTATAATGCAATCATAGCAAACTGTGTGTTGTATAATGTGCAGTGATAATATTTCTCCACTCATTTATCTTTTTTCCTTTCCCAACATTCAGTGGGTGGTTGGACAATCGATCTATTTGTCCCTGTGTTCCTCAGCTCTGTGTTGCTTATTAGTGTCATTTGGTGAGAGGATATCTGTGTGATGGCAGCCTTTACTCTCCTTCGTGCTCCTCATCTTTCCCACCTCATCTCAAACCACTTTACTTTTCTCCACTAGACGATGAAAAGCTAGCTTTCTTTCTCCCAGGGCTTGAATAATCATTTTCTCAAAAGCATTCCTTAATTGCAAGTTAAAAGTGCTCTTCTGAATCTTCTACTATTCTTGAACTATGCTCTTTTGTCTGTCACAAAACCAGCGTGGAACTAAACCCTCGCTCGCTCTCTCTCTCTCTCTGTGTCTCTCTTTCTCATTAGCCAAGTTTTCCCTTCATTACCCTAATGTCACAATTTTGTGTCTTTCTTCCTCCTTTTCATAAAATGTAATTGGGCCTTTGCGTACATGCGATTGTTTCTGGATCATCTACATGTAAAATAATGAATAGTGAAATTTCACCTTGGGAACATTTTCCCCCATTTTTTTTAACCTCTTACCAGCGTTAAGTCCCGGTTACAACACGTTACATGACATTATTTCAACCTTTTGTTGGTCACACGGCAAAGATCACAATAAATATATATATATTTGCTTTTTCCACCTCGCAGGGACTATTATAACATAAAACACCGTTGTTTTTTTTTTTTTTTTTTTTTTTTTTTTTAACTGACCCTAAATTTAAGTAAAGTATTAACACGCAAACATTACTCCTTCACCAATCTTACCAACATAATTTATGACTTGGTTCAAATGAGACGTATTAACTCTTTGTGTTTGTATCATTAGTGATTAGCATTAGCAATTAGCATTTCATGACCCTTTACTATCATCTCTACCGTTTGGTTGTGCATGATTTAAATTACATGAATATCAAAGTATTTCTGAAACATGAGGATTATTTATGTGAAATAGACCCTGTAGAAGTTTATAAAATGAAAAAAAAAATCTTAACTCTTCTGTAATTTTGTGTCAAAAAAATTAATCATAGCAGAGGTGTTGCCATGGTTACCATCTTCTTCCTGGGTGCATATCTTTAAAAATGATGAATTTGAACATTAGCAAGAGGCTATAAGATGGAATTTATTAATGACAAACTCAGAGCTCAATTAATCTGTGGTCCGACCATTTCACACCAGTTTAGAACGTTTACTCAAAACCTAAACAAACTGCAAAGCTGATGTGAGGTAACAGAACTTCTAGATCTAGCAGCTAGACACTGGGACAAGTTGTTACCATGACAACCAGACAGCGCAGTGGATGAGCTCTTATTCAGACCAACTGAAAATGACGACGTGTGGACTACGCCAAAGTAGTTTGTGCAGAACTGACGTCGGCTGGTGGACGTCACTAAGGGTTTTTACATCATATTTAGCAGCAGAATTTACTGGAACATTTAAAGTTTTCTCTGTGTGACGATTTAAAATCAGCTTCTAACATAACGCTGGACCTCGCAGTGTGACTCGTTTTTAAAAGCTAAGTGACTGAAGTGCGTGTGTGTGTGTCTGTGTGTGTGTATCTGTGTGTGTGTGTGTCTGTGTGTGTGTGTGTGTGTGTCTGTGTGTGTGTGTCTGTGTGTGTCTGTGTGTGTGTGTGTGTGTGTGTGTGAGCCGACATAGCAAGTGTTTTCTTTTCTCATTGACCGACTTCAACTGGTTAATGAGGCTCAATGATCTGCCAAGAAATTTTTTTGAAATTTCCCTAGTCGAATCAGAGAACTGCTATGCATCGACAGATTTCTCCACATTTACGAAAATAGCTATCTTTTATTTTTATTTTTTTCATGTGCGTTTTATGGAGAAAATGACAATTACACATTGTGACAATGTCAAACTTTATACAACGGCTATCACAACTTTTAATTATGGTCTTCTTTCGTAGATTCCGCCATTTTTAAAAGGATTCACATTGTATTCTACGAAATTTCTCGTACCCCTCCATTTTGAGTCTGCCTCTGGAAAATGTCAGTTTAAACCTCTGCCTTAACAGGAATTGAGACACCCCTACCCCTACCCGTGGATGCACAAAACAAGGGGTGAAATGGGGCTCAGCCTTAGTCTCCTTGTTTTTACCAGTTAAACGGTGAAAGTGAGTGTTTTAGTCCAAACTACTAGGTGTTATTTTTACAAAGAGCCTGTTCTTTTACCTGGACTGAACAGCTGCAGTTTTAATTTGGAGAGGTGTTTTTAAGCAAAAATCACCCAAGAAAGCGAGGGGCTTAACCTCCCTCTTGGCTAAATTGGACTCCTGTTGGGAGATGATGAGTAATTTAGGGAGAGTGGTAGATTCAGACAGTGCCAAAGAAAAAAAGGCACATTTCTATCAATGCTTCTGTCCCGCCCCTTCAGAGCGGCTGGTAAAATACACCTTCCACATTCAACGACAGAGCATTTGAATAGATTAGAGCCGGTGTGTTTGTTCTCAGGGCAGTAATAGAGGAAAAGAACTGTCAATAGATTTGTCCACAGATTGGATACCCGTGCGTAACTGTCTGTAGTTGTTAACCTTTTAGCCTATGAACCGCAAATTAGACCCGCGATCACCCACATCCGACCCGAACCGAACCCGTATCCGACACAGCACAACATTTTTCACCCGTTTCTTGAAAATTTGTGGGTCACCCACGGGTACCCGAACCCGTGCAGGACTCTGCACCTTATGATAAACATGGAGCACGATGTGGAGCGATAACAGACGCAATAACATCATATATCCAAAATATTGGTAACATGTTCAGGTTTATTGAAGTAGCTTGATTGATAATAAGGTTTTGTTTTATTTTGTCCTTACAAAGTAAAAATGTTACTAGATTTATTTTTATCTTTTGCACTACTACGTTTTTTGCAATGTTTTTCATGAGTATTAATGTATATTGTTTTAGTTGTTAAAATATTTTAAGCTTTCTTTTTTCCAACAAAATGTATCTTTTACACTATTTTTTTGCACAGTTTTTCCTGTAACAGTGGTGGATATGTCTGGACTTACTACAGTTCATGTAGGTAAAGTCTCAGGTTGCAGTTGCACCTTTTGCACAACTGATTTATTATTTACAGTTATTTGTAGAAGTATTTTTGTTTTACATGTTATTTAATTAAAAAAAAGAAGACGAAAGAAACCACGTTTCTAGTGTTTTCATTTTCATTTAGCCCACGTGGGAAAAAAATCGTATCGTGAATCGAGTTTTTTGGGAAAAAATCTGAGATTTTTTTAAAAAGAGAAAATCGCCCAACCCTAGGTTGTACCAAACTGAACATCTGTTTTCAATGGTTCAGTACAAATGGATATACCATTACGGCCTTAATAAATAAATAAATAAAAATATATCATCTATAAAACAGAGGTTGTATACGGACACATTTCTATCATTGCTTTTCTCTGGTCTCTTCACGGTCGCTGTAAAATGCGACTCAATCCGACAGAGCAGCTGCTAAAACGCACCGTCCACATTTAAAAACAGAGCATCTGATTAAACAAGAGGCCGTGATTAGAGCCGGTTTGTGTTTTTTCTGGGTTGTAGCGCAGATATCTGGTGTATGTACTGTGTATCAAATGCCGTGGTCCTCGTCCATGTGGCCCCAGGCGAAGCATCTGCACACATCTGCAGAGTGCAGCATATCCCCCGTTGCCTCGTTATCTTCTCCTGTGCTGCTTAGTGATTTATTTACCTGCTCGCTGCTCAGGCAGAAAGGACGAAGGGAATAAAGAAAAGGAGGGAAAAATAGAGGGAATATGACGGAGGTGTGGAGAGGGACTGGGTGAGGACAGGTGATGGAGGCTGTGAGCGAGTGTTGAGGCGATTCTAATGTGATGGAAAGACGTTGAGTTGTTTATCTGTTCGCTCAGACTGTAAACGAGTGGAAAGAGGGAAGGGAGGAGAAAATAAAATTGATTGTGCCTCTTAATGTTAATCAGAAGATTTGATTTGAAGAAAATAAAGCTAAAGGACGTCACATCGCATTACTCTGGAGGCCGTCAAGCGTTAAGAGGCGAGGGGAGGTGGCGAAGGAAGAGAACGATGTGGATTTGTTTGTGTCAACAACGGCCACTGAATTAACTGTTCAAATATGTTACGATTGATGAAGCACAAATGTTGTTTCAGATGCAGCTTCAAAAGGAAATAAGCACCGTGTAAATATGAGAACAAACAATGTACGATGAAGAACCTCCTGTCATGTTACAAGTACTTCTGATGTTCCGAACTCTCAACAGGACCAGGAAGTCCACTGGAGCGTATCTATGTTCCCTCTTCATACGTGACCAGAGAACATTGGACCCTTTATTTAATTTTTTTTTTCATTATTATTTTTTTTTGTGAGAATCCTTTGTTCCCTAACAGGGAAACGTAGGACCCAAGAACCCTAACCCTTTAAAAAAAGGGTCCTATATTCCCTTGTCTTTTACACAATCACTGGCAAATTCCAAGAAATTTTTCGTGTTGGATTGAAAATTTCTTAAAACATGTGGGTTAGGGTTACCTAACCCTTTAAGAAATTATTTAATATTTTTCTAATATTTAAATTACAATGATTTTCCAGGTAATTTTAATGTTTACCTCGAACTACAAATGACGGGACCGACCGCAACCCGAATATCATTAAAAATATTTTTCAGTGACCCACAACTGCGGGTGACTGCAGGCGCCCGCTCACTGTGGGTCAGCCTGTGCATCACTGTAGGGCCTATAACAACACAAGCGGGTTTACTAGTTATTACTATTATGACTTTTTTTTATTATTATACTCAGTTTAAATCTCTCTAGTCCACTACATTGGCGTCTTTGGAAGAACTTCAGCGCTCTTTAATCTAAATAGATGCTCGTTGGTTCTGGGTGATTTTCTAGTGTTGGACAGAAAAAAACTCTTTTAACATGAAGTGACTCAGAATTCTTTACAACCTTTATATCAAATCTTAAACAGACAGGATCTAAATCAAGGAAAAAACCCCGAAGAAGCTCCTTTTTAGTCAATATTAAATGACACTGTCACTTTCACTTCACTACATTAATATAAAGTCATTGGTTCAGGTTTCTGTGTTAAACTTCAAAGTAAAACATCTGACTAAATATTAACTATTTGTACTTGCATGTTTTTTCCACAGCTTGAAAACAGAGTCTGGAATAGTGGGATGAACTCAATTACAATGTGCCAAAGGTAATAATAGATATATAATAGGTCTTCTGACCCAGCAGCTTTAATGTCAAAATCTTATGTTGGAAATCAGTCGTATATATTTTATGACACTTTTCCATTTATTTTTGCACATTGACATAATAGAATCACAGAGATATTGAATTGTCTTATATGTTCTGTATAATTAGATTAATATTCAATTGCTGTAGAGATAGAAGATTAAGAATATTAATTTTCTCTGGCTTATTTTTTCAGGTACATATTAAATTCCATCTTATTTCCAGTCATTATCTCATGAATCCACTCTACACCCACACTACAGATCAGTTAAAGTTCATACTCTCAACTCCCCACACAGTCAGTTCCACTGTTCTCTAATATTATGACACATGTTTTAGCATAGTTACCAAACTCACTGAAAGAGAAAAGTATGGAACTAGCGCTGTCGGATGATTAAAAAAAAATAAATCAGATTAATCACAGGGTTGCTTTGGATTAATATTAATTAATCGTGATTAGATACATTTAATCTATACTGGCTGTGTTTTTTTACATAAATATTTGTCCCAAAATCCACAAAAATGCACAAAGAAACAAAACGTGGAGAAAAAACATGCTATAAAGCAAGGCTATATATATATATATATATATATATAAATGGAATTTCCAAACTGGGATCAATAAAGTACTATTGTTCTATAGTCATATACTACATGAGGACTTGTAAGTTTTAAACCACATCACACCTTTGTTTTGTAGGATGATTCTATGAATGATGAATCTGAGTTAAAACTACAATTCAAGATCATTAATTAAATCTATTAATGAATTGACAAGATTTATGTTTGTATGGGTGCATAATTCATAGTAATAATTTAGAGATAAAAAAAAACAGAGCTGAAGAAAAATACAGCTGTCAGATGGAATGTTTAGTCTGTGAGTAACTTTGTTAATATATCACATTTGAAGGTTTTCAAATCACTTTCTTTTTTTTTAAACAGACTCTGGTTACACATTGTGCATCGTGAGCCATGTTATTATTATTATTATTATTATTATTATTATTATTATTATTATTGTTATTATTATTGTCTCCGCCAAATTCGCGTCTGTCTGTCTGTCAGCAGGATTATGCAAAAAGTTCTGAATGGATTTTTATTAAACTTTCAGGAATGAGATTAGATTTTGAGCAATGGAGGTCAAAGGTCAAGGTCACAGTAAAGGTCAACATTTAAAACACACCAGTGGTAATATCTCAGGATTCAGACGAGATAGAATCAACAGTGAGAGTAAAACCCTTGATGCTAAACTGAGTATAAAGGGATGAAAAGGACATTCCATCCGTGTGAAAACACATCTTTTGGGACATTGACCTTTGACCTACATTCACCAGACTTTAATGGGATTTATTGGAGACCATCTCTCATCTTTCCTGAAAATTTCACAGATATTGGTTCAATAGTTTTTATGTAAAGTTGTGAACAAACAAACAAAAAAAACAACCACAAACAATACTCCATGTTTCCCCCCCACCTCCTCTTTTTAGGGGGGGGGGGGTTATAATAATAATCTTTATTTATCGTCTCCTTTCTTGGCACTCAAGGACATTATACAGGGAACTACAGGTGTGGACCCATCTGATGTCTGAAGGTTAGGGTCAGGGGTCAAAGGTTAGGGTTATAGGTGTTGACCCATCTGATGTCTGAAGGTTAGGGTCAGGGGTCAAAGGTTAGGGTTATAGGTGTTGACCCATCTGATGTCTGAAGGTTAGGGTCAGGGGTCAAAGGTTAGGGTTATAGGTGTTGACCCATCTGATGTCTGGTTAGGGTCAGGGGTCAAAGGTTAGGGTTATAGGTGTTGACCCATCTGATGTCTGAAGGTTAGGGTCAGGGGTCAAAGGTTAGGGTTATAGGTGTTGACTCATCTGATGTCTGAAGGTCAGACCATGTGAATGAAAAAAACCCCACAGATATTACCACTGATGTGTTTTAGGTGTTGACCTTTAGTGTGACCTTGACCTTTGACCTTCATTACTCAAAATCTAATGGCTGACAAACGGACCCCAATTTAACACCTCCTTGGCAGAATAATATCATTCTAATAATAATAAAAGTAATGATAATGTGGTAACACTTTATAACACCTACACACAGTCTATGTTTTAACCATTTGTTTTTTATTTAATGTTCATGAATTTGTTTTTTTCGAGACAATTAATCAAAGTATTTGTTCACACTAAACAAGCTTCATTTATGATACATTGTGGATGAATAAAGTGTTAATAAATGGTTAATAGTGAGTTGTGTGTATTATAAAGTGTTAACAGGATTCATTGACTCGTGGGCTGTTTTTTCTTTTTTTTTTTTTTAGTTTTTATAAACCGTTAGATGTGAGTAAAGGTCAGTTTGGAGCCGTTTCCTCGTTTCTTTTCATGCTAACATTACGTCTCTATAACAGGCAGATGGGGTGGGAGGGTGGGAGGGTGGGGGCAGGGTGGGGCGGTTGGCAAGGTCAACCCCGGGGTGCGTAGAGATATGGGCGCCTGTGAGGCAGCACTTTTATCCACAGCCAAGACTCACGCTGCTCCCTGGAGCTCTGCCCCCAACCCCCCCACACCACACCACCACCACCCTCTGCTACCCCCCCCACCCCTGTCCCCTCTGGATCTGCAGGCTTAGCGAACTCAACTGTGTAAGCATATCTGGTCTACCGCTGGATCCAGCCTCTGCCCCCCCCGTCCGTTTACTTTGCCCCACAGTAGAACCAGGCACGAACTGGAAGTTTTTACTGGAAGACAGACAGACGTTCACATAAACACCCCCTCCCCCTCCTGTGCTGCCGGTGCCTTCCCAACCTGGCAGTTTGTTTTACCCCAGAGGTTAGGGTGCCACTCATGTCCCACCCAAGCCCCAAACCAGGGCTGTCAAACTCATTTTAGTCCAGAGGCCACATTCAGCTGAATATTATCTGAGATGGGCACCACCAAATGAAATTATTATTATTATTATTATTATTATTATTGTTATTATTGTTTATTATTATTAATTAAAATTTTCAGGGAAAAATTGCAATTGTGAGATAGTTAAAATGACCAGATTAACAACTTGAAACTCATTCATTCATTATCTGAACCCACTTTATCTTCACTAGGGTCACGGGGGTCACTGGGGGCCTAATCCAGCTACAATGGGTGAAGGCGGGGTACACCCTGTATGAGACGCCAGTTCATCGCAGGGCTGAACATATATAGACAAACAATCACTCTCACATTCACACCTATGGACAATTTTAGATTAACCAATTAACCTATCAGTGCATGTGTTTGGATGGTGGGAGGAAACCGGAGTGCCCGGCGAAAACCCACGCGGACACGGGGAGGACATGCAAACTCCACACAGAAAGGTCTGGTACGGGATTCGAACCAGGGTCCTTCTTGCTGTGAGGCACGAGTGCTAACCACTGCACCACCGCGCTAACCACTGCACCACCGCGCTAACCACTGCACCACCGTGCTAACCACTGCACCACCGTGCTAACCACTGCACCACCGCGCTAACCACTGCACCACCGCGCTAACCACTGCACCACCGTGCTAACCACTGCACCACCGCGCTAACCACTGCACCACCGTGCCGCCCAACAACTTGAAACTATTTAATAAAACATTGAAATAATGACATAAAATGTCCAAACTGAGATTATGAATTTAAATTGAGGAAAAGTTTCAATCGTTAAATAATTTTTGAAATTACGAAACAAAAAGCCATAATTATGAGATAAAAACTTGAAACTCTTCAGTAAAATGTTGAACTTATGACATAAAAGGAAAAGATGCGAGTAAATGTGAGTACATTTTTTTTTAAAAATTGAGATAAATTGAAACCATTAAATAAAAAGTTTAAATTATGAGATAAGTTTAAATTATGACATTATAATGTGAAATTATTAGGAAAAAATTGCAATTGTGAGATAAAAACTTAAAATTAACCGATTGAAAACTTGAAACTATTCAATAAATTGTTCAAATTATGAGATACAAAGTACACATTGTCAGATTATGAATTACGAAAAATTCACGCCCACAAACGCAGCCATTTTTTAAGTGTGTAATAATGTGAGTCTGGGTTTGAACTTTCAAGGTACGTAATGCCAATAAAAAAAAAAAAATCACTTTCATACTTTATTAGAATTCAGAAATTGTACTTTTTTTTACTTTTACTTAAGTAGAGGAGTTGAATCAGTACTTCTACTTTTACCATAGTATTTTTTCCACATAAGTAGCAGTACTTCTACTTAAGTATTAAGTTATAGGATGATATATCTATGCTAGACACACCAACACTGCTACACAAGTTAATTTTGCATGGTTTGGAACCAATCAGAAAGTTCTGGGACCCTCTGTTCTAGAGTTAAAAAGTAAAAATTATGACATAAAGTACTAATAAAGTACTTTATTTGGTAGTTTTTTTTTTACTTTTACTGAAGTAGGGGTGTTGAATCAGTACTTGTACTTTTACCAGAGTATTTTTTCACACCAGTAGCTGTACTTCTACTGAAGTACAGAACACCTCTGGTATATAGGTGTTATTAAAATAATGCCATGTACGTGCCAGGGTGTAAAACTGGTAAAAGGTTAATGTCACTTTGGAGAAAAATGTCTGAATTTGGCGTGAGCCGCTGGGTGTCAGTGAGGCCAGGACTTGATAGAGTGTGGAGGTTTTAAGAGGCAGGAAACCCGGTGACCTTTCCCTGTTTTCTGACGCGCTGACTCGATTGCCCTTTTGAAAATGCTAATACCAAATGGTTCTGTACAAAACAGTTCCTCTAGAGAAGGCCTACGGCGTGTGGGATAAAGAGAGTAGAAGAAGACGAGGCAGCAGTGTGTGTTCAGAGGGCACGGTGTCAACTGTCAGGATTAAAGCTTTTCCAAAATAAAACTGGCAACTCTGTTAGACTCTGCTTTTTTTTTTTCTTTAATTATGTTTGAACAGATTCGACATTTTTAAACAAAAGTGAATTTTTCTGAATGAAGCTCTGACGTCACCAGTGTTGGTCACAGGTACCATTGAGCGTAATTTCTAGTTTTATTTCATAATTCTAATTTATATGAGAAAGAGGAAGAGTTGAAATGATGAGAAAACGCTGAGAACAAAATGAGATGATATGAGATTTAAAAAAAGTCATAATTACAACATTATGAATTTAAATTATTTGTAAAAGTTGTAATTGTGAGATAGAGTCAAAATTATAACATAAAAAGACTTGTGAGATTATGATTTGAAATTGAGGAAAAATATAAATGATTAGATAAAATCCATAATTTGATAAAAATTTTAATTATGAGATAAAAAGTTACGTTTCTGAAATCATTAGGAAAAGTTGCAATTGTGAGATAAAAAATTCAAAATTATTCGATAAAAGACAATATTGACTTTTTATCTTATAATTTTAACTTCTCTCATTATTTTGACAGTGTGCCTTATAGTGGAAAATACAGTAAATAACTTCGAAAAGCTTCACGTACCCCCTGCTGTACCTCCACGTACCCCCTTTTAAGAACCACTGCCCTAAAAGATGAACAGAGGACGATTGTTTTCACTTCTGACCGGGTTTGTCAACAGTTTGATCCATCAGATGATTCCACTGGTGGGTACAGAAATAGTACCAGTGCAGAAGCCCATGGTAACTGTGGTACCCCCCTGGTTGTGTTGGTAAACGACCCAGTGGAACTGGAGGAAGAAAAGACAAACACATCCACAGGTAGTGTTGTCTGTCAAGATGACGGACAGACACTTCATCCAATCACATGATAGGATTGTTAGAAAAAGCCCCTCCTTTGAAAACGGATGGGTTGTGGAAGGTCCCCAGATGGTATCCTGATACCATCTGGGGACAGTCAGGTTATATTTCTTCATGTATAGTTTGTAGATATAAACATTTTTATTGTGGAATTCTTTTTTTTTTTTTGCTCAAAAACACAGAAAACTTTGACGTTGACTTTACTTTATACATTTTTATCCTATTATTTATAGTATTTTTTTTTTTATAGTACCATTTTACATCATATTAGGTTGTATGTTTCCCCTGAACTAAAATGAGTTTGACACTCTAGTTTCAGAGTTTAGCTTCTCGAGTTTGACAAAAAAAAAACCCAAAAACAAAGTATAAGTTAATAATTTGTGACTTGACTCATTCATTGAGGCAGAGCAGTGTGCAAAAGGCAACAGAAAGTAGAATTATGTTAATGACAGACTGAGGTGGATGCCCTTTGTAACACAAGCACCTCTTAACAGTCAAATCAATAGCGTGCTGCGGCTGCGTCCTCGGCCCAGAGTGGATCACCTCCATCATCTCCTCTATCAGCTCTGATCATCATAATAAGATGCTTTGATGTCGTTCACATCAGCACAAATAATGAGGCATCCTCCGTCACTCTACGCTATTTATTACCTTCTCCTTCTGTCACTAAAGTTCATGTGAATGTGTCTAAACAAGTTTGTTTTGGAACCTCAAGGTTTTTAAAGACAAAGAAAAGAAAAGAAAAGGGGACGATATGGAGGAAGAGAACGGTCAATATATTCGTGTCGTGCATATTTGTCTGTAGTTCATAAAATAAATATTTGTGAATTCTCAAATGACTTCAGTTGTGCATAAAATCTATTGTGTTTTTTATCCATCAGAATACGGATTGAAAAATTATGACTTCAAACTTTACCACAGGCATCACTGCATGTGATGATGATGATGATGATGATGATGATGATGATGATGATGATGATGATGATGATGTATTTTGACAGTTGAGTCACTTGTGGTAAATAGTTTTCATACCAAAGAAAAGCTAGCTGTAAAGTTTGAAGTCGTACTTGTATTTTTTAAAGTCACACTTGTAATTATTATTATTATTATTATTATTATTATTATTAGCTCACCAGGAAGAATTCCACATTGAACCATTGTGTGTTATTAAAATGATATCATGTCCATCCCAGGACCAGGATATAAAGATGGTTAAAGATTAAGAAGAGACGTGTCTGAGAAAATCCCTCGTGAGCTTTTGTGACTATGAGACGCCATCAGCTGTGTCACTGGACTATGAACAAGTAACACTGATTGCTTGGCTCATTACTCGTCCTCACTGGACGACTGACTAACACTGCTCCTCTGAGGGTTTACACTGGCCTTTGGACGACGACTGAGAGCAGAGATACTGTGAGGATCAAATGTCTCTCTCTCTCTCTCTGTCTCTCTCTCTTTCCTCTCTCTCTCTCTTTCTCTCTCTCTCTCTCTCTGTATCAGCTGATTCCTCTGTGGCTTCTACTGATGGTCACAAAAACAGAAAAAGTGATGGGGTAGAATCCAGAACAAGGGGTTTTGAATAGTCAGATTTTACTGTGTGACTCTCAGCTGTTATTGTGGTCAGCACTGTAAATAAATAAATAAGATCCAAAGAACGCTACAACAATTAGATAAACAGTTAACAAAATAAAGAATGAAGTTGGCAAAATTTGACAATTGTAAACATTAAAATGAGTAAAACCGAAAAATAAGCAATAGTCAATGAAAAATGAAGAAAATAAACAAAATAAGATAAATAAGTTGCATAATGAATAAAAATGAGGACAAAATTATTTAAAAATTCACTAGATACAAACAGATGAATAATTTGTCATTTTACACCAAACATCATAGATGCACTTCAGAAATGAAATATCAATGCACAGTCCACACGATTAAAAACATGATTAAATAAACACTACAATACTGATATAAAAGTGCATCTGGTGAACTAAAACTACAAAAAAAGAAATAGACAAATGTTGCACATTCTCTATTTAAAGTGCTTATTTAACAGTTTGGGTGAAATATAACAGTAACAATAATTTATCACAAAGAATAACAAAGGTCTATGATTATGCATATAAAGGTATAGAAATAATGTTCACACTGTAAAAAAAAACTGTTCTTATAGGAATAAATACTGGCAGCTATTGTTGCTACTACACTGTAAAAACACAATAATACAAGTGGATTATTTTTCTGTAGCACTTTTCAAGGCACCCAAAGCCCTTTATGTTATTGACCAATTATTCATTCACTCTCACATGTTCCCTCTGGTGGTGGTAAACTACATATGTAGTCACAGTTGTCCTGGGGCAGACTGACAGAAGTGTGTGTGTGTGTGTGTGTGTGTGTGTCAGTCTGCCCCAGGACAACTGTGACTACATATGTGACCCGCCACCATGAAACCAGGCATAAGTCGCGCTGAGCCGTTCAGAGCTACAGCCAAATTTAGGCTGGAAGGTGATTTGTTATTAGTGTTTACACCTTATCAAAAAACGGTACCTTAACACCTCTATGTTCACTTCCTGTGGTCATTACATTGAAATCCAATCAATAAAGGTGTTTATTGGGTCAATTATTTAAGCGGTGACAAAAGTTTAAGGATTGCGGAGCAAAGACAAAGACGACTTCCACCTCTTTTCGCCGAACAAACTGATCTCCGTTCCGTGCGTAAACATCCAAGTGTTCGGTACGAGGTAAAAGCTTATATTGAATGCTCTTGTCCAATGGTGTAAGCCAAATGATTATAATACGTTGCAATTCTGTCCTATTATTATAATATATAAAACTTCTGTGACATGTCCATCAGAGTGTCCTTTAACATCTGTCAACAATTTTTGTCAATCGGATACAAATTATTATGCGTTGCTAAGGACTTCCTACCCCAAAACAGTCCAAAACTTTAACGGACAATATCTAAAAATATGCAAATTGTAAAATATGTCCAAATGTGGATATTAAAACGACCATAACTTTGGTTCTACTTGTGATAGAAACATCATTTTTTCACCATCTTAAACCTTAGTTTCCACTCTACCAAGATACACACATAACTCAGTTTTGATTTCCAGACACTTATGCCTGGTTTCGTGGTGGTGGGTCACATATGTAGTTTACCACCACCAGAGGGAGAGTGTGAGAGTTAATGAATAATGGATCACTGATGTAAAGCGCTTTGTGTGAAAAGTTCTACAGAAATCTAATCCGTTATTATTTCAAATAAAAATGCCATCATATTAAGACAATGTTCACACACCTGGTTTGTAGAGGACATCACTGACATCAATTTGCATACATCACACAGATTTATATTTTTGACTTTGACTTGACTTGACTTTCGTGGGGACCTGAATTTTGGTAATAGAGGTCCCCAGAACATGACTGTGTAAACAGATCGATGTCCCCATAATGACAGGAACACACACACACCCACATCTACATGTCAGGCAGTAGGGTAATTATTCAAACGGTTAATTAGGTCAGTCAACTCCTTCATCGCTGCAGGCAGAGGCTTGTGCAAGATGGTCGAGCCTGACACACTGACCCCACGAAGGCTCGCCTGGGTATCGCTGGCTGGGACTGGGCCCAAGCCAAGGGATGAGTGACCCCGACATCAGATGGACTCATGATTGAAAATCCTGGGCATCAAGTCCAGGCCTTCTGGGCGTGATGCCAGGTGTGGTTGGGAGGTTCTACACTGAAAAAAGTCCAACATTGAATCAACTTCTTCAATAGGTCACACATTAAAACATCTAGTTAAGTCAATCAAATTAAAATAACCCGAAACCTATGCAATTGAATTTGGTTCAATCAACTACATTTATTTATGTGACCATAAAAAGTCAAAATTGAATAATTTTTTAATGTTGTACTTTTTACAGTGTACACCAACAGAAGGAAAAAACACTTTAAAACACAAACTTTTACGTCAACTCTTGATGACATTTCCAGACAGAACGCGCAGAGCTCATAATTTTTACTTTTTATCTCACAAACGTTGAGTTTTTATTTCATTAATTTGACTTAAGTCATAATTTGGATTATAATTTCATGAATTTTGAGTTATTTTCTAATGAATTTTAACTTTATATTTTCATCATTTAATATTTTTTGCAGCAAAACAAAGACGAGAAGAAATTGTCATCATCCACAGACAAAGAAAAACTGAGAAGAAAATCACTTTTAATATTAAATATTTCAACAGTTACTATGCATCAGACATGTGTGCAGGAAAAGGACAGAGCTCAAGGTTAAATCATGTTTGCAAAATAAATTTCTGCTGTTACGTGAACCTGCTGGAAACAGATGGAGTCTGTAACAAAGTACAAAATGTCAATGACAAAGTTAATATGCACCAAATATTCCACTTCTGCCATTATTTATAAAAGGACAATATTTCTACTAAGCTGTTTGCACAGCTAATGGAAATTAGCATTTCACTAATCCTTTATCACATGATCACCCTAATGAACCCGATGTCCAAAACCAAGGGGGGGGGGGTCGTCGCACCCAGGTAATCAATATCCTTAAATGTTTGGAGTTCTGTTAACGAGGTTTACAATGTGACACAAGGTTCTTTGACAATGTAGGACGGTTTATCAGAACACCGGTCCAACCCGACCTACCGAATGAAAGACACATTAAAGACAAAAAAAATTATACATATATATATATATATATACTGTATATATATATATATATATATATATATATATATGTATGTATATATATATGTGTGTGTGTGTGTGTTCATTTCAACTCTGCATGAACAGGATTAAACTGACATCAACTGCAAATCAATAAACACAGTGTTTTATATGTTTTATCTGTGAAGTGAGTGGATGCGTATGCAGTACAGTGGACGTAAATTCTATAAATGATACCGTTCTGTCTGAAAATATATTAATAATTTAATTGCTACTTGGCAACCTCTAAGATAAAATAATTTCCTTCTAATTTGCGCTCATCATTTGGCTGCTGTGTTTTTTTTCCCTTCGTTTTTTCCAAGAATTCCATGCAGAGAAATGTTGACGTCCACGTCAGGCCTTGCTCCTCCAGTGATTGTGACATTTCTCCTTCTCCCTCAGGCCTTTTCTTCACCTCTCTATTCTCTACACCCTCTCATCCAAAATGCTCCAATTCCTCTGGAGCAATATCTTCTGTTCGCAGGGAAAAAGGTCACATGCTCCATTATTTCAAAGCGAACTTTCGACCTAACATTTACAGAGGAGGCAAAGGATAGCTATCGATATGAAGACGCAGCAGGTTTTCCTTTGTGCACGGTTCGTATTTTTGGACTAACTGTAGATCAGGGGTTTCAAACATGCAGTCCGTGGGCCAAATACGGCCCGTCAAAGGTTCCAATGTGGCCCCTGGGATGAATTTGCAAAGTGCAATGATTCCACAGTCAAGGCTGTGGAACTGATTTTAGTTCAGGTTCCACATACAAACCAAAACTATCTAGACTCAAATAACATAAAGAGCTAAAAAATAAATAAATCCATATTTATATCCCAGAAATGCTGAACTTTGGGGATGTAATAGTTTTGCGTGCATCACGTCTGCATAAGTTCTTTCATGTTCACGCGATAACGTTTGAACAGCTGGATGGATTGGCACCAAATTCGGTGTGTTGTTAGGATGTTCATGTTTGTCGATTGGAAACTCCAAAGACGAATTAAGGTTCAGTCAAAAATGAAGTTCAGCCAAAGATGAGTTCTGGATTCAATCGGTCTGAAGTTAACAATTTATTCAGGTCACATGTAAAATACAAGAATCAGCTGATTCCATTGAACATGAACTCAACTCCCCAAATTCCCCCAAATCACATGACGGTATCTTCTGGGTGTCTCCACCACGAACACATGGGTTGGACTTCGCCACGTCATTGGATCCAGTCTTCTGATTGGGTGGCGGGCCTTGCCAACATAAGCCCCGCCCAGTTTACCTCTTGTATGGGAAACTTAAATGTTGATGTGTGTGATTTTTGTCAGTTCCCAAAACATTTTAGATTCCACTTAGGTACATAGTCAAAATATGGTTACTTCAGCCTTCACTTTATTCTCTTCCCTGGACAGACAGACAGACAGACAGACAGACAGACAGACTTCTCTAAATGTCTAAAGAACATTCAGGATAATTTTTTTTTTAAAATGCTACAAATTTTGCTAAAAATGAAATGTTGCATTTATTTTTAGGTTTTTCTTGTGGTTATTAGTATTTAATTTTAAATAATTTAATGGGGGTGTTTTGCACTAAATTAAAAAGAAGTTTGAAGTTATTATTTAAATACTATTCTATTATTTTACTGGAAATCAAATTGGGCTGAATGTGGCACTTGGAAGAAAATGAGTTTGGGACCCCTGCTGTGGATGGATAGGTGAGTCGGTGGAAGTGATGGTGGTGGTGTGTGTCTGTGGGGGGGTGGGGGGGGGGGGGTAAGGATTATCATTGTTTGACAACATTAGCTATAAGCCTCTGTTTGGAGATGAAAGATAACGAGGTGGAAGTGGTAAGTGGTCACACATTGATCTAAATGTCTGGGCTACATGTACTCTACAAGCTATTACAGCATATTGGGAGTTGTTTCAATGCTAATAATAACTGCTCTCTATGTGAATTATTATGGAACCTGTACATGGAGGATCCAGCCAACCCCCGCAGGCAGTGATGGCAATGACTAACCGCGGCTTTTGACTCTGATTCACTCTGCCATTCACTCCTGTGTGCCAGTAGTGCACTCGTACCTCCATAGCTTCTCATTATCACTCTGGGTAAAAGACAGTGATGAGATGCAAAGTGAAACTGTTGCCACTCATCATGCGTCATCAATGGGGGGGGGGGGGGGGGGGAGAAAATATTGGTTATGCGATATCAAAGTTCAAGGTGACTTTATTTCAGGGTTAGGCTTCAGTACTGAAAGTGTTTTATTAAATATAGATTCCATACTTTCAAAATGGTAAACAGAAAAAAATACAACCACACTGAAAAAAAGTCAACGATTGAATCAACGTAAAAATTCTTCTTCAATAGATCACACATGAAAACATGTCGTTAAGTGAATGAAATTAAATGGAAATAACCGTAAACCTATGAAATTCAATTTGGTTCACTAAGCTAGATTTATTTGTGTGACCATAAAAAGTCAGTATTATATGGATACTGCTGAGAATGTTGACACTCCCCCAAGAGGGGTATTTTTGATAAGACGACGCCGGGTCACAAGCCATGAACAGACTTGGGACGTAAGATAGGTTTAAGTAATTACAAATACAGGAGTACGAGAGGGGGGGAGAGAGAGAGAGCGCGCCCTCCGCCCACACTTCCTAGGGCCGTGGACTCACTGCACCTTCTCTCCCCCAGCACGCCAACTGTGCCAGGTCACCAGGGCGGGTACCGGCCCATGTATAACAGGCGCCAGATTCAGCTGCGATGTTTGCAACTCACCCACCCATCCTGAAACACAGGAGTGTAATGCACACGCAAGTCACAATGTATCCCAGAAACCCCACGGCACAATGAAAATGATGGCCGGCGCTGGTCGACCCTAACGGACTTTATTGGTAATGTCCAAAACCAGGGGGGGGGGGTATCCTCCCCCCATCCCCCCTGGCAAATTGCACCCAGGCTACATGTACGTATTCCCAATCACCACTCCCACTTACAATGATTTGTCTTGATTTCGACCCCATCTGCACACAAACAACGTTGTGTGAAACCGACGTACTTGTCAGTTCTTCTTCTTGATGCAAATGGTTCATGAATGTAGCAGCAACTGGACCAAACAGTCATGTTCTATTTAAAATAAACACTTGGTAAAACTGCCCCCAGGCAATTCATCTGCTGTTTTTGTTCCCCTTTTCAATTTTGGTTCATTGTCGGCTTGGTCTTAAATTTAATTTAAAACGGCATTAAAAAAAGTCTCGTATTTAACTTGCCCTCAGCTGTAGGAACCCTGAAAAAGGATGTGGGCACATGCTCAATACTTTTATTGTTCTCTTGTATCCGGTAGGACCGTCTTACAGCGCTCATAGTGGTGTGTCGAGTGAATTACATTATTTTCAGCAGTGCTTCACTCTCATACAGACACAGATATTTCCTAAAACATGTCCATTTTTCATAAAATTTTATTAGTTTCAAAACTAAACCTGTATTGAACTCATCTGGACGTAGCCTTAGTATCTGATACTTTCTAAAGAAAAAATAGTAGAGCAGTGTTACTCACCGAATTGTTTGAGCTCTAGTGAAGAGAATAAAAGAGTTGGAGAGAAGCTTTGTTTACAGATGAAGACCCACTCGTAGCCAATTACAGGTCATTAAGACGTTTCCAGGATATTACCTTCACTTACCAACAGGCAGCAACGAGGAAGGCTGTAGGAGAAGGAAGGAGGTAGAGGTGGCGTGGAAAGAAAGCGTCCTTTATGAATACATTGAGAGGCTTACTTAATTGCTTCCTCAATCGATTCCCATCGTGCGGTCAGTGGAGGCGGCTGCTTATTGACTCAGCTGTTTGCTATGTCGCACAAAACCAATTTTCTGAGCTTCACTAAAGACGGACACAATAAAATAGTCTTTTAGCTTTAGACGGAAAGAATAAACACATTTTATGTCCCTCTGTTTTTCCCTGGATTTATTTTACATCACTCTTAGAACCTGATACTTGTTCTTGACAAATATTGTTTTACTGTAATAACATGTGGTTTTCCACAACAACAGTTATTTTTTTTTCTTGCACATTTTTATATATTTACCATATTTTCCACATTATAAACTGCACTGTCACAGAATAGTTTGTGTTTCATGGTTTTTCATATATAAGCTGCACTGGACTAAGACACAGTAAATTAAGTCAAAATCATGAGATAAAAAAGCCAAATTTACGACAGAAAAAGTCACTAAATACAACCAGAAATAATCCATATAAGGTGCACTGTTGTTTTTGGCAAAAATTCAAGTCTTTTAAGTGAGCCTTATAGTCCAGAAAATAAGGTATTATTAACTGTCATACACTCATATTATGGCCGGCCATGGCTCAGTTGGTAGAACACGTTGGTGGTTCGATTCCCGCTCTGTCCTAGTCAGTCCGTTGTCCTTGGGCAAAGGGACGTCACCCTCCTGCCTCCAGTGTCACTCACACTGGTGTATGAATGTTCAGTGGTGGTCAGAGCGACTGTAGGTGTGAAATGGCTGCCACGCTTCTGTCAGTGTGGATACATATGTAGTTTACCACCACCAGAGCGAGCATGTGAGAGTGAATGAACAATGGATCACTAATGTAAAGCACGTTGGGTGCCTTGAAAAGTGCTGTAGAAATCTAATCCTTTATTATTTATTTATTATTATTATTATACAGGAGCCTGAAGTTCTGAAATATTAAGTCATTCAAGTTCTCACCCTCCAAAAGAGGAGGCAAGGTGATTACCCCCCCTCTCCCACACACTTGTTGTCATGCCATAGAGCGCCTTCATTTTGACGGTGCTAATGCTAACTACTGAACCTCCAGTAACATTAGTCTCCTCCAGAAATGACAAGAAACCAACAATGGCTGAGCGTTGTTGTACAGTCAGATGTAATTAAAAACATGATCCTGCTCAGGGAATATCCTTAGATTGTGTCCCAAAAGAAACAACATGGAGAAACGAGTGGTTGTCTGCAATTAACAGGCAAAACTGTGACAATGTTTGGCGTCCAACGCACCACATGAGGCTTTGTAGTCTTCATTTTGGATCAGGTAAATTGTACTCCTGAAAATAATTAAGTGAGTTGCCTGTAAATATAGTTTGGCCCCCGGTCACATTCCTGGTTTTCACTAACCCAACAAGCAGTGTAATCCAGATGGTCCATCTCCCTCAGGGGCCAATGACGAGGACCAACACGGCCTCGCTCGTGTGGAGGTGCCTCGATGCGTCCAATCCAGTGTCGGGTTGCACTCCGGGCCCATCCTGGCGACAACAGCCCGGGTGAGTCCGTTCGAAGCGCGGCGTTTCTCCAGACCCTTTCAGACCTCGGGTTCCTCCGGCGCTGGTCCTCATTCTTTTCTGTAACTCTACACGCTTCTCCCTCCAACTCCGAACTCCCGCTCTTGCACCAGCCACTGCAGGAAGGGTCAGCTGGCCGGTACCCTGGTGCCCATGAGCAGGGCTCGGCCCAGTTTAGACCTGACAGCCAAGGGGGGGTTGAGGGAGACACTGCCAGGGGACAGGGATCTGGTGGCGGGTGGGTTTTAGCCAAACCCTCCCCCCCCGGTCCTGAAGTGCTTGTTTGTGTTTCCATGTATAAATAATACTAATGAAAACAAAAAGACAATATTTGCCTTTTTCCATTTTTCCTTCTGACAATCGGTAAAGTTTTTTTTCCCTACGATATTTAGCAGCATCATTTACTTTGACATTGAATATTTTCTCTGTGTGAAAGTTTAAAATGAGCTTTTAACATAACGCTGCTGCACCTGCAGTGGGGCTCGTGTGTGTGTGTGTGTGTGTGTGTGAGTGTGTGTGTGTCTGTGCGTGTGTGTGTGTGTGTGTGTGTGTCTGTGTGTGTGTGTGTGTGTGTGTGTCTGTGTGTGTCTGTGTGTGTGTGGACAAACAAGTGTTTTATTTTCTCGGTCACCGACTTAAACCACTTAATGAGGCTCGGTTGTCACTCAAGATTTCTTCTGAATTTCTCCATCCCTCGTCAATATCCAATCTATCGTACACATGTGATTTTTTATGTTTACTGCTAAAGGGCACGATAAAATAAATATACTTTCAAAGTATTCCTTCCGTCCAGCGTCCATGTCCGTCTGTCTGAACCACAGGCTGTTTCTCTGTGGAAACGCTTGGTGGTCGTGTGTTGCTCAGAAGCACTTCAGCCCAATGTGACGGCTGAACATTTTGACAGAACGCCGGCTCAGATTCCAACAGTTTTGTGAACTGAAGGATATTCTCTTCCCCTGCAACAGTCATGTGAATAATTTTCCGCTCTTTTTGTTTGCTCATCAGACACATGCTGCTCTGCTCATGTTTTCTTTCTCCTCTGTTCAATATTTCATACCATTGAAAGTGCATCTATTCTCAGCGTTCTCCATGTCCCACCACCTCCTGACTGTCACAACATCATCTTCTATCATTTCACACCCGTGCAAATTCTATGCCTCCTCTTTCCTTCTCCATCCTCAGAGTAGAGCACAGGTGTCCAACATGTGGCCCTGGGGCCGAATTCATTCCAACCCAACCCCACTATGGAGGACGAAAAGTGCAGAAATTAAATAAATAAATACATCATTAAATAATTAATCTCAACCCAGCATTGGTTGGGAGAGATTAGTGTGTTTGTTTGTATTCCTATCTTTATGGGGACATTGATATATTCACACAGTTACACCATGGGGACCAAAATTCAGGTCCCCACGAGTATAATATATAAATATAAATATATATATATATATATATATATATTATATATATATAAAAATATAAAAGTCCCCACTATTAAAATAGAAATGATGTGGCCCTAGAAGTCCCCATTAAGCATGAGGGAAACAGGTGTAAAGTGTAAACCTGGTTTAAAGGAACCATATCCTCTGATCTTTTTTGCAACAATCGTCGATGGAAACACGTCCATATACTTTAAACCATCAGTAGAAAGAATCCATTGTATCTGATGTTGGTACATTGTCATCAGGTCAGACATCCCTCTGCTTCCTCACAGTGATGATGGTGATAGAAGTGTTCCCCAAACCTGTCAGAGGTGGAGACCATCTGCGGACCCTCCTCCAAAGAGAAACATTTTGGATTAGTGAACGGAGGACAACCTTCTACCCTAGGCCTGAATGAGGAATATGACTTTTCCCCCTTTTTATAATATACTGTATGTATGTATTTGTGTGTGTTTCCCCCTTCATTTTTATTTTTTTCTGTTTTTGAATTTATTTTTATTTAACCCCCCCCCTTAAAAAATTATTAGTTTTCTCTGTTTACCACTCCTATGATGTGAAGACTCCACCCCCTTTGACACCTATGGGTGCCTTTTTAACCTGTGACCTTTGTCTGTATATGTCCTGATGGCTGCAACACGTAGGCTCATGTGTTTTTAGAATGACCATGTTATATTGAAGACTTTTTTTATATATTTTTTTAAATCTCAGAGTGGCTCTGTTCCTTCCTCCTCTCCTATACTTTGTCGACATTTTGGGAACATCACTATTGTTTTGCATAAAACTGTAATAGAAATGCTGCTTCTGTCGAGGCGAGGCAGATAACCTGTATTTTTTACTACTCAGTGTAAAAGTAATTAAGGGTTTTATTCTAAAGACCATGTGTATATTTGCTCATAAGACTCTTAATCCACCCTGCATTAGTGCGTCTTAACAACAGAGCGCTACAAAGGCCAACTATCATATTAGCTCGTATTATGGAAGAAATTAAACACCAGTTAATACTGATGCACTGAGGGTTAAATATGTCACCTTTACCCTCTTTAGTTTTGGTCAGCAGTAGTTACATCACCTGCACATTTCACCCTGACTCATGCTCTTTAATAACGTCTTGGTGCTTCTTTCATTCCATCACTTCCATCTCGTCCACATCGTAGTTATCGTAGGAAATGTCGGTAATGGTTAGGGATGCGAAGTGCTAAGATTTTTACAGTTCCATGATCGATTCTGCTTAATGATTCAATTCTTTATCGATTCTCTTGATTCTAATTTGGACACTTGTTTATACTTATTGCATGTCGTATGAGCATATGTTTGAGTATGTTCATCGTGTTCCCTCCTGTCGCTGTTATCTCCACTTCACATGCCTCTGCAATGACTCATTGACATGAAGTCAGTACACATCCTGCAGCTCATCTCATTCATTACATTCTTTTGGTCATTCTTCACCTCTTCACCTCATGTTTATATTCCATCAATGACATGAAATGTTCCTGCAGTTTAAAGAGGAATGCCCTTGGTGAGTACGTGGACCTTTCATGTTGCACCTTTTACATCCAAATAAAAGTCACTGATGGTAGACATTTAGGAATTTCCTTTTCATTCCTCTACATTCTATTTAGCATTGAGCTTCTTTTTCTCTCACTGTTCATGTGCATTGACATCAGAACCTTTAACAACAAGAAATTTGAAGGCTCTAGGTCAAAGGTCACAAAGGTGAAATAACATTTCTGTAACAGTTCCCTGAAACTGGTCGACCAATCACAGTGAAGTATACTCAGAGGGCGGGCCTAACAAAGTGACGCTGCGGTGATTGGGAGAGAAACAAGCGTAAAGAATAGAAGAAGAACAACGGGTGTAGATTTCCTTTTATCGAAGATGAGTGAAGAATGTGAGAAAACGTCAACAATCTTTAAATTATTTTCATAGAAGCGACACATTTTTCAGGACGTCTGGTCACCCGAGTCCTATTGCATACAGAGGGATTTGAAAGACAACTTTTAGCTCCGCCTCCCCTGACTGTGACACACCACTAGACCCATACATATAATGAATAGGGCTAACACGGCTAGGCTAGCCCTGGAAGCGTGTCTGCCGTTTTGCATCATTACTGATCGTACAGAGGGCGAAACTGTTACACAATTCCGATAATTATTACCGTACACCTGGCAACGTGGGGCTAATGTGACACCAGGTTGACATTCAGCTCTGGCTTTTTCTTTCAAACTCATGTAAAAGGTTTTGGATGACCAAACTGCTGTGCCTTTAATCCATGCCAATTTACAGCTAACATGATTTTGCTTCTTCACTTCTATCTGTAGCCCCGAACAGATTGTCCTCGTACACTCTGTCCTTTACGACAACCATTTACCAACACGACCGTCCTCCCCGAAGGCTCAACCTTCATCCCTACATCCATTCCCTGGTGCTCCCTTTTCATCACGACCCGGCGCTGAGGAACATTGTTCTTGATTGCTTGGCAGATGCCATTATCCTGGGCTTATATCTTCACAATCACATTAGCCATTTGCACAGCTGGGTACTTACTGAAGCGAGGCAGGTTAAGCACCTCACTCGAGGGGACAAAACGATGGAGGCCCACCTGGAGCTTAGGTCAGGACACTTCACAGCACCTCTACCATTACCCAAAACACTGCAGGACTTTCTGCCATTTAGCAATAACAACACTGTTCTGCAATTTATTGATTTATTGATTTATTTTTAGAAAGTATGTGTTTTCAGGTATTAAAGGTGCTAAATCATACAAACATTTAATAAGATGAATCAAAAAACAAATGAAGAAAAAAAGAATGGAAGAAAAAAATGAAAAAGGATCAGAGAAAAAAGGGAAAAGAAGAGAAAAATGGGGAAAGTATCTGCTTCAGACATTAACCTTTACGACACAAAATATATTTCTCCATATACTGACTATCAATATTTACTGCCTGAAAATAAACCTAAAAAAACATATGTATATAATATACAGAAAAATATACTGTGTAAATATATTACAATATTATAAAAATACATAAGGAATTGTTGTGTTCCATATATTGAGACATATTTAACAATATATGTAGTAATAGTAACAGTATAATACACTTAATATATATGGATGAGTATATATATATATATATATATATATATATATATATATATATAACTATTTTTTACACAATATATGTGGAAATTGAGTTTCAATAAAACTATCTGTAAAAATATAGGGCAGCTTTTGTGTTCAGTGCAATATAGGTTTTTGTCAATATATGATAAATCATATTTTGCAGTATATTGGATAACATATGCACGACTTTTCCATATATATATATATATATATATATATATATATATATTAATATAATACATTATATTTTTCAATATATTCTCATATATTTTTGTTTCATAAGGGTTGTGTCCATGTATACAATGGTTTTGTAAATATTCCAGAACTAAAGCATATTGACGTTTCTAAAATTCATAATGTGATGTTTGTACTTGACTTTAGATATATACGAGATGTACAAACAAAATCACACACACACACACATATATATATATATATATATATATATATATATATATATATATATATATATATATATATATATATAAGGATTTAATGCCAATGATGCAAAAAGGGAAATCCAAATTAATAGTTGTGTCAGGATCAAATGGTTACAAGTAAATAAAGTATACTGCACAGAAGATGATGCTATAGATTATTTAGATCCTCACGGCTGTAATAAACAGAATTGATGGAAGAGAATATGCCACCAGGAAACATAAAACCAAGGAAGAACGTGATCACCTCATCAGTCCACATTTAATTCTCGTCACCACTCGCCATGCTTCTGCACATTATGGAAATATGTGGAAATGAAACCATTCCTCCTTCTTCTTCTTTCTCTTATAAAAGTGCATTGAACATGTCGTTCTAGTGAAATATTTGCTCCTGCAGAAGCTTTTCAAAAAAGGTGTTCCCATCTCCTCGGGTGAACATAAATATTTTCAGAAGTCCTTGTTTCCATCAGTTTTTTCTAAAATAATATTCAAGATAAAACAAAACAAAACACTAGTAGAATAGGAAACACAGTCGATGGCTTTAAAAGTAAGTAAGTTAGTCTGCTGAGGTTTGAGGACTGGATGTTTTTCAGCTGAGCCATCGATACAAGCAAGTATTAAGATATTATCTGTTCAAAGTAAAGCTTTTTCAAGGTCTTCCTGTTTCAAAAGAGGTTTAAGTTTTGCAGTGCCGAACAAAATTCAGAGTCAAAGATCTCCTGTAAATTGTAGAGGATTTGATGATTACCTTATGCTGACTGACCCAAGAACTGGTTATTTTCTTGGATAAAAGACTTTAAACAAATACAGTGGAAGCATTTGACAGAAATATTTGTACCACACAGCAGGACTTAACTTTTAAAACAGTGAAGGCCCAATAATTGATCCCTGTGGAACACCACACCAGGGGGATAAATGTTTCAGAGTGAAACCAGGTACAAGCTGTGTCCTCATGCTGCAGAGGTCCAGAGTCCTCGTAGATCTGAAGCTTCTGATGTTCAGCTCCGTAAAATCTGTTTGTAACCCGTTCATTATAGACGCTTTCTCACAGAATAGTTCTAGGAACTAAATTGTTCATATATATATATATATATATATATATATATATATATATATATATAGTTCCTAGGGAACTTTTGGGTTTGCATTCTGACAGAGCAGTAGGAACCAATCTTAGCTTATTCATATCTTATTTTAGCCTAGCTGTGCGAGACCCCCCTATTGGTATCTCATATCTCGTGATTTTGACTTTTTATGGTCACACACAAAAATCTAGTTGAGTGAACCACATTGAATTGCATAGGGTTAGGATTATTTTAATTTAATTTGATTTACTCAACTGGATGTTTTTATGTGTGACCTATGGAAGGAGAATTTTCAAGTTGATTCAATGTTTTACTTTGTTCAGTGTAGGATGTTAAAACCATTAGATAGACGCTAGTTTAGACTTGTTTACATCACATTGTTCGTTGTTCTGATTGATCATAGCGTTAGCCTATTATGTGCAGAGCAGTTTGAACAGTCGTTAAACTGATCAAATCCAGTTAAATGTAATAATAAATTCCAGCTGCAGAATCAGCTCTTTGCACCAAAATCATTGATAAATATAATAATATTAAGTCTGTTCTGGTCATTGAATCTCCATTGATGATGATAGTGGAAAAAGCAGCAGTTGTTTTTAGTCTAAAGTTTTAGATTAAATGGTCTCTTTTCCTTCGGCTAATCCTTTCATCTTGCTCCGTCATGTTCCCTCTCTGGTCTCCTTTTCTCAGTTTACACTTTTCTTTAACCTTCTCTATCTCTCCCTTGATGCCTGCTCTGTAATTTCTTCTACCTCCAACCTCGATCTATCTGTGCCCCCGGGCTTTCACCATTTTTCTCTTTCTTCCACTCTGTAACTTTTCTTGTTTCTAAGTCTGTATTTTATCGCACTTGTATGGGTAGTTAAGGGAGTGCAGAATGCAGATTTCACTGCTTTATGCAAAAAAAAAATTTATCTGCTTCAGACATTAAATGTGTTAAATATTACACCCTAAAAAAATGAAGAAAAGGAAAAAGGGAAGAACAACATACATGGAAATGGAAATATATTGAAATATATCATGTATTTTATAACAAAAACATATTTCCATACATGGGAAAGTAGTGCATATATTATCCAATATACTGTAATATATGATTTCAGATTCAGATTCAACTTTATTGTCATTGCACATGTCACAAGTACAGAGCAACGAAATGCAGTTAGCATCCAACCAGAAGTGCATAGCAGTGAATAAATAATATAGACATTGTAAATATACACAGTATATGTAGGAGGTGCTAAAATGAGATGATATAAATAACTATGGATGCAGGTATGTACAAACTATAACAGGCTATGACTATGTTACAGTATGAGTAACTATAATATTATAGATTATTGAGGAAGGTATGTACAGACTATAGACAGGTTATTGACAATGATACAATGTATTATTACAGTGATATATGATATATGATTTATATTGAAGACAAAAGCTGCCCTATATTTTTTACAGATCGTTTTATTAAAACTCAATTTATTTCCACACATATTGTGAAGTATATTACTAAAAATATAATTACACTTCACTCACTATGTGTGTGTGTGTGTGTGTGTGTGTGTGTGTGTTTATGTATATGTTAAATTTCATACAGTAATATATTGATAGTCAGTATTTGGAAAAAAATATTTAGTTTCATCAGGGATGAACGAAAAAAGGAAGAACATTGGAAACATGGAGGAAAATGTGGTTGTATTTATTAGGTTAATGGTCACATTTTATTTTCTACTTGTAACTAAAGATTTTTTTTACATTTCTTTTATTTGACAGAAAAAAAACTATCAGCTCCAATTAAACTGTTGTACAATGGTTTAGAAAGTATCTGCTTCAGACATTAAATGTTAAATCTTACATATTTTAATCAGATAAATCATAAAACAAATGACTTCAGTGCTGGTTAGTTCATGTTTTTAATATATATTATGGTGTGTTATTCCACACAGATGCTGGTTTATGTACATGTATACAATGAATTAAGAAATATTCAACTAGAAAGAACCGGTAAAATGAATGGTTCATAATGTGCAGACAGTGTTTTTAAAGTAGATCTGACACCAATATTCCTTTGGACTAAAACCTATTCTACTGTTCAAAGAATTTCACATTTTACTTGTAGACTAGTGTTATTTGAAAGTGTTAAAGAGAAGGAAATGAACAAAATAATCAATAAAATGAACAAAATATTCAGTAAAAAGAACAAAAATCACCAAAATATTTAGTAAAATGAACAAAAATTAATAAAATAATCAATGAAATGAACAAAAATGTCCAAAATATACAGTAAAATGAAAAGTAAAATTTGGCATTTTGACATTTTGACCTTATCTAGTTTTCTTTATGACTAACACACATGTGGGAACATTTAATTAATTTGATTCCAGAAGCATTTGACTTGTCGACCATTGTTTCTAAATTAAATCAGTAAGGATAGTACTGAAGAGGTTTTCACAACAGCTGGTGACGCTGCTGCACATATACATTTTATCGTTCTTCCTCAACACTCTGTATGTTTACATGCACTTAAAAAAATTGGACGGCTAATATTGACATTTTAAAAGCCGTATATTCACCTTATGCCTGGAGCTATGTCCGCAAAAAGTCATTAGAGAGCGTTAGCTCATCACAGAGCTCACTGTGTGACTGTGGCCGTCGAATTTTCAGGGAGTTTTTCTTTTTTTTAGATTCATATAGCACTTTTCAAGGCACCCAAAGCACTTTATATTACTGATCTGTTATTCATCCACTCTCACATGCTCCCTCTGGTGGTGGTAAACTACATATGTACACTGAAAAAAGTAAAACATTGAATCAACTTAAACATTTGTCTTCAAAATGTCAAACATAAAAACATCTAGTTGAGTGAATTAAATAATGTAAAGAGGTTTTGGTGCCTTGAAAAGCGCTATAGCAATCTAATCAATTATTATTCGAGTTTTCAAATATTTAAGTTATGCTCAACTAAAACCAAAGACGCATGAATATCCCAAAAATGCACATATTATTTTCCTGTGAATACGCTTAATTTTGTCCCAAAAATCGCTTCATAATCACATAATCTTTCCATCCCTAGTGTCTAAACATGTGACAACTGTTGCTTTGTTTCCATCCACATTTTTCTGTTAAAAATGTTTACTTACTGTCTCATGGTTTAACGTAGCTCAGTCAATAATTTAATTCACTTGCTGGACGTGTTCGCTCAGATTTCTGGGAAACTCCAGTTAAATCCTTGGCTGGGTTATTGCTAATAACTAGGCTTTAGATGTGCTGTAAACGTACTGAGTGAAATGTGGATTTGCATGTGTCTGAGTTCACAAGCCTTCTGCTTCTGCTGTTATTTTTTCTACACTTACTTTATATTCAAAGTCTGACATTTCGCTAGATTAGCTTATTAATCAAATAAATTGTTGTTTACTGACAACGCCACTGGACATTAAACTCAATCAAGACAACCTCATTTTAATCCATTATCATTAAAGCTCAGATAACGCCAAAGTAAGATGTAAGAAAAAGGGGGGAAAAAATGAGATTTAGCACAGATAGAAGCCAGGGAGGAAGTGTAGAGAAAGAAACAAGCTCATTTTGCAGAAGAATATTATTGCTTAGACCAAGAATGAAGTCAGTTAGAAAATCAATATGAAGTCAACAAGGATATATGAAAGTGTTGAGGCTGATTGATGATAATAAATTATCTGAATAATCAATATGCCCATAGCTTCTGTTCATGAATTAATCACGGTACGGAGTCAGAGTCAAGGTAACGAGCCATGGTTACTGTTACTATAGCGATGAGCGACGCCTGTAGCAGAACACAAACCATGCAGCTGCAGGAGGTAATAAGAATACACAAGGTACCAGGTCCACAGAACAAATGTGTTCAATAACTTATGACACAGGGAAGCTTTAGTCTGTCACATGTTTGAAATAACACACACACACACACACACTTACAGAAAAGAAGGTACACAATTGTACTTCCAGGGGTACAAAGGATTGTCGTACTGGCGGTACCCTCAAAGGTACATAATTAATTATTAGGTCATGTTTTTGGTCATGAGTTTGTCCGTCTTTCTGTCTGTTTGTCTGACTGTTAGCAAGAAACTCAAAGTTCTGGACGTATTTTGATGACATTTTCAGGGTAGGATGATCTGGGAATGATTAGATTTTGGTGGTGATCTGGGGAAGGGGGCGGAGTCTGCGCTCTCAGAGTGCTTTTCTATTTGTACCTTTTAAGTAGGGTACATATTTGTACCTTTACTATTTGGGCGTCATGGGGAGCTTAAGTCTCCGCCCCCTCCAGGAGGCTCATGGGGCCTGAGATCAGAAAATTAATGAATGGTATTCAATGGTAAATAAAATGTTAAAATGGTATCTGGTTTGTCATGTGACCTGAATCACACACATGTTGTTCCTCATAATAAATAATAATTATTGATGTGTTTCAACTGCTTCTGTTAATGAACGACTGATTCATCTGTGAGTAAAACCTGTTAATAATTTAAACTACACGCCTGGAGAACATGTGACGTCACCACAGACTCCACTCACTATAGTCTCTTACTAAGCCCACATGAAAGCTAACCCACATAAAAGCTAACGTCACATTTACCTCCCATCATAAACAGGTGGTCTGTCTATGACACACCAAATATTTATTAACTTCTATCATATGTGAATTTCAGAACACTTGTCAAACTGAATCAGAATTTAGCTTGACACGCTCCATTCACTCCCATTTAAATGTTTGTGAGCTAAGCACCCATGGACCCTCAGCGTCACTATTGTTGTGTATCTGTTAACACTACAGTGCCGTCACTACTGCTTTACGTCACTACACCAGGCAGTCCCACCCTGCCACACTGATTGGCTCCTTTGTTTTGAAGTAAAACTGAACCCCATGCTACTCCTATGGTTGCATGAGCGTAGCCAGATGATGTGAGTCAGGTTACAGATTGGTACCCTTACTGTACCTTTATTTCTGAGCGTGCATACACACACACTCATAAACTCAGACACAGAGCAGCGCATCATAAATATGCATCTGGGCCTCTGCTGGTTTTCACTCGGTCCAGGAAACATATTAAATGTCACTCTTTATATTTTCATCACACTTTCATTGGCATTGCATGGCGGGCGCACACAGCGGGAAGCCAGAGATCATCAGTTTATGAAGAGATAGAAGAATATGCTCCGTATGTGCAGCACTTTTCCTCCTGAGTGTAAGGCGACAAAAGGATGACAAATGTTGGAGTGGATGGAGGCCAGTGATCCAGTGGAGCTGCACAGATAGAGTTAGTGATGGTGGTGGGACAGGGAGGGGAAAGAAAGTGATGTTACTTGCTCTTTCATCCACCCCTTTACTCCAGTAGCCACGGCAACATACCTTCAGGGCACTCAAGAGAGGCGTCATCACTGACAAAAACAACACAGAGGCAGAGAGTGAGTGAGAGCGAACCACAGTCAACTAGACAGACTGTGTGTATGGATGAGAAGTGAGAGGCAGGAACGTCTGTGTCACTGGTGTGTTTTTCAAAATAAAACCAAAAATAAGTCAGAGACAGCAGACCCCTCCGCCAAGGCTCGATATGGAGTCATGTGACGTCAATGATGTGATGGAGCCATAGGTGTTGACCCATCTGATGTCTGAAGGTTAGGGTCAGGGGTCAAAGGTTAGGGTTATAGGTGTTGACCCATCTGATGTCTGAAGGTTAGGGTCAAGGGTCAAAGGTTAGGGTTCAAGGTGTTGACCCATCTGATGTCTGAAGGTTAGGGTCAGGGGTCAAAGGTTAGGGTTATAGGTGTTGACCTATCTAAAACAGATTCTTATTTGCTGTGACCTTGACCTTTGACCTTCATTGCTCAAAATCTAATGGGGTCTTCCTTGACCCATTATCTATCATTCCTGAAAGTTTTATTAAAATCGGTTCAGAACTGTTTACATAATCCTGCTGACAGTCAGACAGACCTGAATTTAATACGTCCTTAGCGTTGTACCATATTTTTTGCTCTACAAGGCGCACTGGTCTATAAGGCGCACTGGTCTATAAGGCGCAGTGGTCTATAAGGCGCAGTGGTCTATAAGGCGCAGTGGTCTATAAGGCACACTGGTCTATAAGGCACACTGGTCTATAAGGCGCACTGGTCTATAAGGCGCACTGGTCTATAAGGTGCAGTGGTCTATAAGGCACACTGGTCTATAAGGCACACTGGTCTATAAGGTGCAGTGGTCTATAAGGCGCACTGGTCTATAAGGCACACAGTCAATGAATGGTTTATTTTGAAGGTTTTTCATATATAAGGTGCACTGCAATATAAGGTGCTTTAATCATGACATAAAAAGCCAAAAAAGGGCGTCACAGTGGTGCAGTAGTTAACACTGGTGCCTCATGGGCAGAAGGTTGTTGGTTGTATTCCCACACCAGACCTTTCTGTGTGGAGCTTACATGTTCTCCTCGTGTCTGTTTTCTCCAGGTGCTCTGGCTCCTCCCACCATCCAAACACATGCACTCATAGGTTAACTAGTTAACTAGTTACTCTAAATCACCCATAGGTGTGAATGTGAGAGTGATTGTTTGTCTATATATGTTCAGTCCTGAGATGAACTGGAGACTCATACAGGGTGACCTCTGACCCTGCCTTCACCTGCTGGAGCTGGATTAGACCCACACTGACCCCTGTGACCCTAGTGAGGATAAAGTGGGTTCAGATAACGAGTACGCCAAAATTATTCCCAGTCACTAATCACTACTAGTATTAATCCATATATCAGTCACTCTGTTTTTTTGTAGAACTAGATAATATAGAGTAACAATATTTGCCTCATGTCCAATAATCTACTATAACTACTGTGTCTGAACAACAACAACTGTCAGGTTATTTTATCACGTTGGTGTGTGTGCAGTTACTGACTGTTTACAGGCTGTAAAATAAAGAATCTACTTGATCTAACAGACGATCATACTCAAATATAAACCTCAGAGTCCTGCACGGGTTCGGGTACCCGCGGGTGACCCGTGGGTGAACCGCAGATTTTCACGAAACGGGTGAAAAATGTTGTGCTGTGTCGGATACGGGTTCGGTTCGGGTCGGACGTGGGTGATCGCGGGTCTAATTTACGGTTCATAGGTTAAAAATGGTTCTTTAGTTTGGACTTGTATAACTGCCTCCTGTCGGCTTCCTTCTTGATGCGTTTTTCAAGCGTGTGTGTGTGTGTGTGTGTGTGTGTGTGTGTGTGAGCTCACGTATAAAAATAGTTTTTGAATGTATTATTTGTCTGCTACTGTTTAACAACATTTTTATTTGGCTCTGCCTTGGCTATGTCACTGTTCAGTATCTTCGTGGTAATACATTTTGTATTTAAGTTTGACATTTTCTTCCGGGTTCAGGTCGGATATCGCGTTCATTTATAGCGGGTCGGTTCGGGTGCGGCTTTGTAATTTTTTTTTAGTCGGAAAACGGGTCAGATACGGGTTTGAACATGACGGGTACAGGCAGTTGCAGTTTGTCAAAATCAGAACCGTGCAGGACTCTGATAAACCTGACATCAATATCATTCATAAAAACCTAGTTGAATTTGGCTCCTTCATTCACTACATGACCCTCTATGTTCCTACACTCACAGAAATATGAATGTGACCTTCATGGTTTCAGCTCAGAAGTGGAATGAGCGCTCATTGTTCATTAGAGGTCGTTCAGATTAATGTTTGGATCACTCCACTAAAGTTTCACCAAAAGTGTCATGAGCGCTCGTGAATGGGTGTGAATATCACTGATACCCGCTCCAAAAAGGACACTATTATGAGATATGAAATTGGCAGAGTTAATCAAACCGAAGCTAATACTTAATATTTGGAATTAACGAAGCCATTAATACTGCAGCTGCCGTTAGGATGGATAGAGTGAGTTAAACCACCACCGGCCAAATTAAACAGGTTAATTAAAGTCTCAACATTTTCATTTATTCCCCTTGGCCTGCGTTTGACTGTGAAGAATACACACACACACACACAAACTCGTTTACAAGCCTCATGAGGACTAAATTTGTAATCATCAATTGTAGGTAAAGTAGGTATTGGGTAGTGAGTGTAAATGTCTCTTTTTTTTTAAATAAGTAAATTAATAAGTAAAAACACATTTTTTTAACGATTAAAATTATTTTAAATCTATTAAAAGTAATGAAATGAAATTTAAAAAAAGTAACTTTAAAACAATAAGAATAAAATACAATAAGTGGGAAAAGGCAATTTATTTTTTAAATATAGAAATACAAATGTTTAAAAAAAGAATACAAATGAAGTAATAAAATGTAAAAAAAAAATAAATAAATTCATGGTAATAATGAAAACATTTATAAACTGTAAAACAAATTAAAAAAAAAAAAAAGGAAGCCTTTGAAAAATACATGTTTCCATAATGCTTTATGGGGACTTCCAGAAAAAGTAAGTTAATGTGTTTATAGGGGATATAATTTGCATACTTCACACAGATTTCAATAATATTTTTATATAATCCTCATGGGGACATGAATTTTGGTCCCCATAGTGTCAGAGGTCCCCATGGCATGACTGTGTAAACATATCAATGTCCCAATAAAGATAGGAACACAAGCACACACACACACACACACACACACACACACACACACACACACACACACACACACACACATATACTGGTTTCCATGTCTCATGGGGACATAGCAATTGGGTAGTGCGGCAGAAAAACATTTTTAAAGAAATTGAAAATGTAAAAAAGTATATAAAATATATACATTATATATTTTTTATTAAACAAATAATATAACATTTAAGTTTTTTGAAATAATTAAATAATTTAAAAAATATATATATTTGTTTTTTACAAAATACAATAAAATGTAATAAAATAAAATTACAAATCATGAGATAAAAGACAAAATAATATGATAAAAAGTCAAAATCATTTGTATATGTATAAATATGTAAATATGCATCAGTATGTGTAATATGATAATATATCCAGTATTGATTAAGTTATAGCTGATATGTCTCTGCGAACACACACACACACACACACACACACACACACACACACACACAGTGATGACAATAATCTAATTTTGGGTCAGATTAACAAGAAATAAAAAAAAAAATTTAAATAATACCACTTGCCTCCTTTTTTTTCGGGGTGGTGTAAAAAGTTCCAGATCCATAAAACCTAAAAGTAAACTAGAAAAGCACTCTGACAGCGCAGACCTCCGCAAAAGTAGACCCCCCCCACCCCATCCCGATCACCCCCAAAATGAAATCAGTTCTTCCTGTTCACATTTCCAACATATCCTGAATATTTAATCAAAATCCGTCCATAGTTTTTCGAGTTATCTTGAACACAAACAGATAAACGGCAGCAAAAACATAATGATATAATTTATAGATGCACTAACACACACACACACACACACACACACACACACACACACACACACACAGTCAGTGAATATGGTAAATATATAAACATATGCTAGTGTGACTGTGAGCTTCACCAGCTGAACACCTCTGGGACACTTCAGATCTGACACTGTATTAGAATACACATTATTTTTTGCCTTTTTCACATGATTGTAGAATCAGATGATGGAATTATAGAATCCTCCATTTTTGCCTGAAGGCACAGGAGACAACAGCACCAGCTGAACCAATCACAGCAGCTCCTGACCTGAGGCTGGTCATTATTATGCTCATACTGACGCAGAGTTTTTCACAATAAAATAACATCCTCACCTTGACCAACAACCAAATGAACTGCTGGGTTTTACCCCATCACTTTAGCAGAACCCCATGGACCGTGTTTTTACCCCAGTGTGTTATTCTGTCCTTCAAAATAAAAGACAACTGTATTTTTAGGCGAAAGGTACTTATTGTGTTTGTTCAACATTTAAATAATTATTTGTCATGTAATAAAATATTTCATCTCAAATGTCTGTTGTTTTAGATAAAATAGTCAGTGTTTGTTCAGTAACTGTTAAAGTACTAGAAAAACTAAACACAAAGACACTAAAGACCATTACTGTGTCCTTACCTATGTCCATTTAGGACCCTGCTGGACTATAAGGTGAACAGGACTATAAGGTGAACTGGACTATAAGGTGAACTGGACTAAAAGGTGGACTGGACTATAAGGTGAACTGGACTATAAGGTGAACTGGACTATAAGGTGGACTGGACTATAAGGTGAACAGG
>CM035793.1:45891238-45931238 GCA_020466265.1 Siphamia tubifer | reverse complement strand
GGGCATCTTAATTTTCTTCAGGTGAGGCTGCTCGTGCAGCTTTGGGGCCCCCTGGTGTCTTGGATGCCTTAACTATTCGCCTAGTTTGCCTATAGCTAGAAACAACTCTGCCTACACACAACTATGTACACACACACACACACACACACACACACACACACACACAGCGTTTCTTACCTCAGGACAGCCCAGGAGCGTTCCCTCTCTCTCTACCTGTGAGCTCTAAAGCCATCTCACTGTGGGGCAGAGATCGATGTGGATCCTACTGCCTTTGTCTTCTCATTAGCCAACAGTGAATCCATCTTTCTCACATTCTTTTATCTCTTCTCCTCACACAACCTCCCTCTTTGCTCCCCCTCCCCAAGCCCTCTCCTCCTCCTCCTCCTCCTCTTCCCCCCCCCCCCCCCCCCCCTTCCTCTTCCTCCTCCTCCTCTTCCTCCTCCGTCCATTTGTATTCACCTCAGAAGTGTCTTCCTCCTATCGCCTCTCTCTATCTCATACTTGGTTATTTTCTCCCCTCTCTTATTTTTCTGCTGTGTCTCACCAGCCGGCCTGTCCCCCTCAATTCCCTTTTTTCTGCATCTCATTACCTCCCCCCCATCTGCTCCTGGTCTCTCATTCACCTCCCAAGCTCTCAGCTGAGAGCTCACATACAGTAGATGATTAGAATTGGAAATTGTATGAAAGTTATTTAAATACATGTGAGTGTGGGATACAGATGAAAGTTGGTTTTTCACCGGAAATTGCAATTTATTTATTTTTTGACAATTTTGGGATCGTGAAAGCTAGGTTTTTTTTTTTTGTTTTTTTTTTGCAGTGCTTTGAACTGACCAGGTTTTGTTTCATCAAATGTTTTAGACATGTAAGCTCCTCCCTACTGTTTGGACAAACTCACCAATCAACCTCTGTATAGACTCAATGTATAGACTCAATGTAGCCTCTCTATAGACTCAATGTAACCTATGTATAGACTCAATGTAGCCTATCTATAGACTCAATGTATAGACTCAATGTAGCCTCTCTATAGACTCAATGTATAGACTCAATGTAACCTATGTATAGACTCAATGTAGCCTATCTATAGACTCAATGTATAGACTCAATGTAGCCTCTGTATAGACTGAATGTATAGACTCAATGTAACCTATGTATAGACTCAATGTAGCCTATCTATAGACTCAATGTATAGACTCAATGTAGCCTCTGTATAGACTCAATGTATAGACTCAATGTAGCCTCTGTATAGACTCAATGTAACCTATGTATAGACTCAATGTAGCCTATCTATAGACTCAATGTATAGACTCAATGTAGCCTCTGTATAGACTCAATATATAGACTCAATGTAGCCTCTGTATAGACTCAATGTAGCCTCTGTATAGACTCAATGTATAGACTCAATGTAGCCTCTGTATAGACTCAATGTAACCTCTATAAAGACTCAATGTAGCCTCTGTGTTTCTCGTTAATCATTATAACTACATTTGAAATAACTGTTTGACTTTCATTTTCATTAGTTACTCTATTTATATTTTGAACGGTGTTATATACGTTTCTGTGACGTTAACACATATTGCCGTGCACTCAAACCTGACTTGACAAAAATCGTGAAATCACAATATCTGCCACGAAAATGGCAATTTAAATTTCCTTCTTAAAATCGGTCAGCCCTAGTGTGGGATACTTGAAGTGTTTGAAGCTTTCCTTAAGTTAAACATTGAGGAAAGTGGGAAGAGTGAGAGTGCTGCAGCACAGTACACGTCCTCATTAATGTTAATGTGTGACTGGCACATTCAAAACTGTTTTAGATTTATGGCTGCAGTTAATCTTGTTTGTGTGACACGAATGGAGAAATGCTATATTAAGTTGCATTTAAGTGCTTTGAAAAGTGCACACAATTTTGAGTCATAATCAGGATCAGTTCTATCTATCAATTTTAATTAGTCTTTGGATGCGTGCTCTGTCTAAAATGATTTTCACAGCGTGACTATGGTTGCTCAGTGTAGTCATTCATTACCAAGTTAGCACATTCTGTGGCTTTAAATTGACATTTATGTGTTAAAATGACAAATATACGGTCATATTAATGAATTCAAAATAGTGTGTGTTAAAAAGGAAGAGGAAAAGAGAGGCAGGGAAAAAAACTGAGAACGCTAGAGACACAAAGTGCAGGTGTGGGTCTACATGCCTGCGTGTGCAAAACCCTCTCCTTTCTCCACTGTGAGATACAAATCTCTAAAATAATGCAAAAATTGACCCAGTTTGCAGGTAGCAGACAAATCCTCAGAGGCTATGGCAAGAATACTGATGGCCATCAAGCTTTAAAAGGCCTTAGGCTGCGGGCCACTTCTGCACTGCTCTGTCTACACGCTTAGAGAACCAGCTGAAGGCCTCACTTGTTCAACCGTGCAGTCCCTTCCCTTTTCCAGCTCTGGTTATCCAGACCGACTCAGGAGGGAGCGCTATGAAATGAGCAGCAGCAGCAGACGGCCAGAAACCAGAGGCCTTTAAGGACCAAACTCTGGTTGGGGTCTTAATGTTTTACCCTTGAGCGCAACATTCAGTGCAGATGGTTACGCCACAGCTGCAAGAAATGAGATCACGTAGGTGCCAAACTGTTCTTGCCAAAGCTGGAAAATTACTTTTTATGACGTCCTTTTGCCAAAAAAATGTCTTCTTTTAGTGAATTGAGAAGCGAAAAATGGATGGTTGCACAGTTTATAACCAGGGATACTGTGCGGCGTGATACTTTCCGAGGTAAACAACATTAAAAAAAAGTGCGATTTATCACATCGTTTTCCACTGTCTGTGACAATTTGAAACTAGATGTCTCTATTATCATAACCCAAAGAAAGAGCTCAGAGTGCTTTGATTACCACGAGTCTGTCACGACCGCACTATCCCCCATTAGAAAGCGTTGCTCTCAGCTTCCGCTCTCAGCAGTGTGCCTGGCCAACTCGTTACAGATGTCCCTGCTAATGGCTGACTGAGGCAGGAAAAAACACACACGCAGGCCATTAAATCATCTCACATCTGAGGCCATCTGCCAATTAGAGGGGGGAGATGTGGAACATCTTGAGAGCACGCAGGAGCAACGGTGCACTGCGGTAGTATCGCCTACCCACAAGCAGCGTACCACGCTCCCACCACCTCCTCCCATCAGGTGTTTGGCCTCATTGGTTCGACAGACCGCATCTCCATAATTGGGAACCCCATGTCAGCATGATCAAAACAACAGCGCAGCTTTCGCCCCCCCCCCCCCCACAAGTCGCACAGTAGCTTTACTAATGCTCATAACTTAGCAGGACACCTGAGCAAAAAGCCGTGTTTTGGGCGTTGGAAGGGATACCAAGAAATTGATTTTGAAAAGCTGCCACGTATCTTTTTGCAAAATTCCCTCGTCTACTGACCAAGATGAAAGCACTCTTTCATTGTTTTTGGCTGATCCTCTGAAAGTTACAGCACTTTGTGTTAGGGCGGCACACTGGTGCAGTGGTTAGCACAGAAAGAAGGTCCCTGGTTTGATTCCAACACTCGACCTTTCTGTGTGGAGTTTACATGTTCTCCTCGTGTCTGCATGGGTTTTCTCCAGGTACTCTGGCTCCTCCCACCATCCACAGACATGGGCAGGTCTCCCTTGAAATACAGATCATTGATCTCAGTGAGACACGTCTGGGTGAATAAAAGTTAAACAAGTCAGAGACAGTCGACCTCTACTGAGGCTTGATATGACGTCAAAACGTGACATGATGGAGCCATAGGTGTTGACCCATCTGATGTCTGAAGGTTAGGGGTCAAAGGTTAGGGTTATAGGTGTTGACCCATCTGATCTCTGAAGGTTAGGGGTCAAAGGTTAGGGTTATAGGTGTTGACCCATCTGATCTCTGAAGGTTAGGGGTCAAAGGTTAGGGTTATAGGTGTTGACCCATCTGATCTCTGAAGGTTAGGGGTCAAAGGTTAGGGTTATAGGTGTTGACCCATCTGATGTCTGAAGGTCAGACCATGTGAATGAAAAAGGAGATTCTATAATTCTATTCTATTATTCTATTCCTTGACCCATTATCTATCATTCCTGAAAGTTTCATCAAAATCTGTTGAGAACGTTTTATGTAATCCTGCTGACAGACAGACAGACAGATAAACAAAGGGATCTGAATTTAATACCTCCTTGACAGAGGTAATAAATAAATAAAAGGTGTTAGGGATGGGTCCTATCCGATACAGTTTTGGTATCAGGTTCCAATATTAACGTAATTGACGTATTGGAAATTTCTGATCAAACCTGTGAAGATTTCTGATCCACACATTATTATTGTCTCAGAGGATGGTTCCCTGTGTGCTGCTCTGGTACCTGCTACAAAATGTGGAATGGATTTCCTAAACGGGGTCCATATCAATGAGACACAGTAATGATCGGGCGAGCAGGTCAGAACACCACGACTAATGAGCCAGGGCGGAGCTGAAGCACAGAGTAGCAGGAATCAGTTCAACAGTCGTTCCAAATATTAGTGAAACTTCCACCAGACAATGAAAGATAAGATGAACTGGACTGAACAGGACAGGACAGGACAGGACAGGACAGGACAGGACTGGACTGGACTGGACTGGACTGGACTGGACTGGACAGTTTGTGTAATCAGATGGTGTGAGGTGACTATGAGTTGAAATAGTTGTGGATGCTTGTGTTGATGGGGGGGTGGATAAGTGGGGTGGGAGTTTATAAGATTTGCTTCTTCCCACTCCTTTTCGACTGCACAAAAACCTTAAGATAATATGTTTTTGATAATTTGTTGTTCTCAAAATAACATTTGAAGTGACTTGGAAATTCACAAATATAAATAGTGCTCTAAAAAAAACTGGGAATGGAAACACTTGAATTTTGGAGAAAAAAAAATCGATAAAAACGTTTTACACTTTCATGAAGTGCTTTTTCAGACATTTGGATATTCTAATAAATCGCAAAAGTGCAATGTAAACACTTAACGGAATGATACGTCACAGGACAGTACATGATGGGAGCTTTAGCTCTTTTGGGGGATCTGGATCTTTATGGCTCATTCCTTTTAAAGATCGGTTAAAAAAACTGGCTTTTTTTTTTTTTTTTTTTTTTTTTTTTTACTTAAGCTGAGTCCCCAGTATTTTGCCTTAGTTTCCGCCTCTCGATTAAAGTGGATCCAGACACTAGTCCTTTTTCTTTGGCCCTGACTCACTTTAAATTCTAAATATTTCTTTCAATCTCTGAACAGACAAATGTGCTGGAAAGACAAAGTTGAAGTTAATTAATTTAATAAATTAGTGTGAAAAGGTGTGAAGCAGCACAGGTGCGTCTGCTGCTCTTCTATGGCAGCAGATTATGGTCAAGTGTTTAAAAAAGATTAAGGGAAATGTTCCTTTTCACGCTAATCTCTTAAATTAATGAACTTCATCTTCATCCACCGTCTTCTTCTTCTTCCCTTTGATTTTGGTGAACCCCTTTTATTTTGGTGAACTTCCATTTTGTTGTGGAGCAAATTTTCAGCTTTTCTCTCTTGCATTTGTTTTGGGGTTTGTACGTTTTTGCTTCTGCTTTGTTTCTTTTATTTTTTTCAGATTGTTTCGTCCTAAAATGTCTGATGTTACATGAGCTTTTCCAAAAAATTATAATGAAAGTTGTGGTGCTTTTTAGGCTTTTGCTGCAGAAGGAAGTGAAAGTTGTGATAAATAGTTGCAATTTTCCCTTTTTTATAATCAAAAATTAAGTAATAAATCAAATATTCACTTACTGGTAAATTAATTCAAAGTCATTGTGATATGGTCCTGAAAACTACCTTTTACTAAGATGGAAAATAATCGATTACGAGGATTACAAAAATACAACAAATTATATTTTTTTCCAAATGCACCTTTTGGTTCAAAGGTTAAAGTTCATATGACCTCACAACACTACATGAAGGTATAAAACATAATATAAATGTCTCAGCCAGTAAAAAAACTATTACTACTAGTACTGTGTACTGTGTAGTAGAGGCAGTTTCTGACAAAAATAGAACAAAGACACTGAGATAATAAGACAACCTTTAAAATATGACAAATAAAATATTACCTGGATGAAAAACATGCTACAGAAAAAGTACAGTGGTACCTTTACTTACAAAATTAATTAGTTTCAAAAGTGTTTTCGTAACGTGAATTTTTCGTAAATAGAGTCGCATTTTACATGTAAAAGAAGAAGAGTTGACCCATGTGTGGGTGAGAATGAGGATGCATCAGTCTGGTGGATCATATTTGTGTTTAAATCTTCAGGTAGTCCACCTTATTTTCCACTGAGCGTACGTTGGCGAGCAGGACTGATGGAAGCGGCGGTCTGAACAGGTTAGCTCTTAGCTTAGCTGGAAATCCACCGCCACAGACGCACTTCTACTTCCTCTCGCGCCACTTCCCATGTATCTGGAGGCTATATGATCATATGATGATGATAGTGTGTGGGTCATATACTCTTCTGCACCGTTAGGCTCAACTGTTGATACGAACAGCGCTGGTCTAGGTGGAGACATGAGCGTTAAAGTGTGTGTGTTACCATGGAGACACAGCAGCCGCAGACAAACAGGGCGAAACCATCGACCTGTTTACTGTCATTTTATAATACGTACTGTAATAAAGTTTAAGGAAACAACAGTAACTTGATGAATGAGGGTCAAAGGTCTCCAAAAGCATCATGGGTAGCTCCCTCATAGCCAATGGGATGATACGTACAGTACGTACGTGACGTATTTACGTACATAGCTTTGTATAGTAATGTACATACAGTTCTGTATTTATGTCTCTGAGGTTTCAGTTTCCTTTCGTGAATAAAAATAAAAGTTAGACACGAAAAATTGAGGCAAAGGTTTTTCGTTACTTGGATCATTCCTTAGGTGGGTCTTTGGTAAATAGAGGTACCACTGTTGGTACTAGTGCATCATTTTATTCGTCAAATGTGAACCGCTGCTGCGCACATGTGTCTTGGTACTGTGAGGTAAATAGGAAAAGGCAGAAGGAGCAGCTTAAGACGTTACAAATGATTGGTCGCATTTTGCGGGAAAGTCGCAGTGATTGGTTAAAATTGCAACATCGCGCTGAATTCACGGGGAGGGTCTGATTATTGCAGCATTTTTCTTTTTCAGCTTCACTTGAGTTGCATTTGTTTTGTGTGTTTGTGTTTTTGGTTGTGCGTCTTTCTTGTGTTTGCAGGGTTTGGTCGATGCCGTGCGTTTGCTCCTGTCGACTACCGTATGATGCTAACTGTCAGACCCCAGGACCACACGAAGAAAAAACAACCCAATCCCCAGCACACCATATCTGGTGCTACAAAATAAATTATCACCTTGACAAATAGCTTCCCTGAGAGTTCCAGGTACAGAGGCCCGGTGATCAATGTTGAGTCAAGGTGTCGTCTTACTCAACAGGCTCATTAAGCGGCAGGTCGGTCTGCGTATGGGGGGGGTACAGACCCAACCAGAGGTAGTTGTGATTCCCTGTGGGCCAAAGGGAGAGCGCTGACACCCTCCAGGGGAAGGTTTGTAGGCATTAAGTTACAGTACGGGGAATCGTTACTGAGACAAAGATGACGAAAAAAAGAGTGTGAGTGATGGAAAATGGAACGTATAATGAGAAATCAGAGGAAAGGAGAAGTGTGAAGAATATTATAGAAGTGGGTGGAACAGAACAGAGGTGGTCACAGTATTCATGTTCTGTGAAAAAACAACTTCTCAATTGTAATAAAGTAAAAAGTCAAACTACATTTTTTGCTGTGGATGAAATAATACTTATTTAAGCAGGAAAAAACTGAAACAAAAATCTAAAAATAAAGCATTTAAAAGTGAGTTACTGTGTAGATGATGTGTTTTTACTGAGTCATGGTACTTATTTTAGTGGGTATGGACAGGACATTTAGGAAAAATTCAAAAGTCATGAATAGGAGATTTAAAAAAAAAAGCATAATTATGAGATTAAAATATCGAAATCTGGAGATAAAAAAAATCCAAATTATGAGAAAAAAATATGAATTATGAGATAAATCAAAATTATGAGATTAAAAAGTAACGATTATGAGATTAAACTAAATTGTGAGATAAAGTCGAAATTATGATATAGTCACAACGTCTGATTTACGACTTATTCTTCATACTGTCACATTTGTCTAGTTTGAAAACATAATGAGTCTATTCTGAGAATGTAAAGAGATATTTATATAAATGTAAAGAGTATAAAGTACATATATTTATATAAATGTAAAGAGTATAAAGTACATACATTTATATAAATGTAAAAAGTATAAAGTACATATATTTATATAAATGTAAAGAGTATAAAGTACATATATTTATATAAATGTAAAAAGTATAAAGTACATATATTTATATAAATGTAAAGAGTATAAAGTACATATATTTATATAAATGTAAAGAGTATAAAGTACATATATTTATATAAATGTAAAGAGTATAAAGTACATATATTTATATAAATGTAAAGAGTATAAAGTACATATATTTATATAAATGTAAAGAGTATAAAGTACATATATTTATATAAATGTAGGGAGTAAAAGTAAAAAGTTGCCAGAAAAATAAATACTCAAGTACAGATACCTGATACTTCCACCTCTGAATAGAGAGAATGGGCTGGCGAACACCCAGGGAAGGTGGAACAGACGAACACTTTTCAGCCGAAATGCAAAAGGAGAAAGATTGATTGAGTCGACCAAAAGTCAGGAAGGGTGAACAAGGGGGCAGGTTTTAGCGGATACATGGACGTCAGGTTATTTGTTAGCGTTGTGTTGCTGCTGGTCTTTTTTTTTTTTTTTTTTACCTCAGGAGATGATACCCACGGGAGTTGATCCGTGCTAATGTGGACACAGACTGGGTCATTCATGTGGACCAGTGCTCAGAGACAATTCACCTGTCCCTCTGCCGCCGGCAGACGGGTTGATTTAATACACGATTAGATGCACGTCTGTGTGTCCACCTGCAGCGCCGTGGCAACACTGTCTGTAATTTTGAATACAAATGTGTCTTCACCTCCAGTCACTTTGCTCTTTGGTTTCATTGTGTCACATAACTACACACTTAACTACACACTAGGTAATACCTCAAACACAGATAGAGCCAGAGTACTCAAAGTACTCACATTCTATACTCAAGTAGAAGTACAGCTACTAATGTGAGAAAATACTCTGGTAAAAGTACTAGTACTTATTCAACTCCTTCACTTAAGTAAAAGTAAAAAGTACAACTTCTCGACTGTAATAAAGTAAAAATAAAAGTGCAATTTTTTATTTTTTATTTTTTTGCTATGGATGAAATAATATTTAAACCGGAAAAACCAGAAAATTTTCTAACAATAAAGCCTTTAAAAGTGAGTTACTGCGTAGTTTAGTGGGTGTGGATAAGACATTTAGGAAAAATTCAAAAGTCATGAATAGGAGATTTAACCAAAGGGTTGGCGGTTCGATTCCCACTCTGTCCTAGTCAGTCTGGTGTGTCCCTGGGCAAGACACTTTACTCTCCAGTGTCACTCACACTGGTTTATGAATGCTAAATGGACTGCACTTATATAGTTCTTTTCCACCTTCATGGTGCTCAAAGCGCTTTACATTAGCCTCTCATTCACCCATTCACACACACACACACACCAGTAGGTTTCTAAGGTCTAAGGTCAGTCCTACTGGGGGCCTAAGTCAGGGTTCAGTGTCTTGCCCAAGGACACTTCGACATGTGGACAGTGAGAGCCGGGACGCGAACCGCCAACCTCTCGGTCATTGGGCGACCCACTCTACCAACTGAGCCACAGCCGCCCGTAATGAGTATGGATGAGTATGAATTAATGAGTATGAATGTTCGGTGGTGGTCAAAGGGGCCGTAGCCACGCTTCTGTCAGTCTGCCCCAGGGCAACTGTGACTACATATGTAGTTTACCACCACCAGAGGGAGCATGTGAGAGTGAATGAATAATGGAACATTAATGTGAAGCGCTTTGGGTGCCTTGAAAAGCACTATATAAATCTAATCCATTATTATTATTATTAAAAAACTAAAAAAAAAAGCATAATTTTGAGATTTAAAAAAATCTAAATCGTGAGATAAAAAGTCAAAATTATGAAATTAAAAATTAAAATACAAATGCACTGAGAACACAAACCTCTGCCAAGGCAGACCCCAACACCCCCAACATGTCAAGATCTGTCCATATCTTATCGAGTTATCTTGCTAACAGACAGACAGACAAACAAACTAACAAAAACATAACCTCCTTGGCGGAGGTAATTATAAGATAAAAAAAAAAATTCTAAATTATAAGAAAAAAGTCAGATTTATGAAAAGAACGTCATAATTTTGAGGTAAGAAATTGCTAATTATGAGATATAAAGTGAAAATTATGAGATTAAATGTAATAATTATGATATAGTCACAATTTCTGATTTACGACTTATTTTTCATACTGTCACATTTGTCTAGTTTGAAAAAGTAATGAATCTATTCTGACAATGTAAAGATATTTCTACAAAAATGTAAGGAGTATAAAGTAAAATACACATACCTAAAAACTGTATTTAAATACAGTAAAGTTGTACTGAGCGTCGTTTTCTCCAATGAAACTGTGAATATAACACACTTGGAAAAGTTTCTATTGACTTTTATAAATGTTTGAATCAGACGTGTCTTTCCGTCGAAAATATTCCATCTCTTCATCTATTCAGGTTGTTTGTGAATATTTAAATGCTTTATATTCCACAGCCTGCAGATTAGTTTGATGAACTATTAAATGGATACTTGACATTCGTACCTGGATTCTACACCGAGCTTCCCCTGAAATGTCATAAATTAAATAGTTAAACGTGTTGGGTTTTCATTGGCTCGTACACGTTCACCTCAAAGACGAGTTCATTCAGAATCAGCTTCTTATCACAGATATTCTTCACTTCTCACACATTCCCATAGCCAATGTATTTTCCCATTGAACCTCAGCAGCATCTCTGCACTTCAATGGAACTTAACTTAATAGTTTGTTTCAATGCCTTGAAAAATGCCACAATTTTTATCCCGTCCCCAGACACTCAATCAGTACATTTACATGCTGATAACGGGTTCCAGAACACAAGGATCCAAATGCAGACTCCAACACAGAGGTAGAATTAAAACGGTTTATTGTGGTGTTTAACAGAGGAATGTAGAGTGTTGTTGTCTGTGAGTCGATCAGATGGACTGTGCCGATAACAGCGACTAAGACAGAAGAAAAGTTAGGGGACGGACCTGGATCAAAAACCAGGAAAACAAAAAGCAAAAACAGAGCAGTCTAGATAAGGTTACCAGACAACAGAAAAGGGTCCGAGAAGCAAGAGAGGTCCAAATGATGAGCATGAAGCCAGGGGCAGAAACAGGGTCCAGAACCAGGTGATCAGATGCAGCGACAGAACCAAACATCCAGAACCAGATCATACATGAGGAACACCAAGCACCAAGACAAACGCTCAACTGATGCATCCAGGACAAACAGTCGATGTGTTTCCATTACCCTAAAACTGGTAATGGAAACACCTAAAAAAAAAAAAAAAACAATACTCAAATATCGATGAAAAGTTTTCACGCTTTTATGAGGTGGTTTTTCAGACGTTTCGATATTCTAATACACCACAAAAGCACAATGGAAACACTCTTTCCTTCATTATATGTCACATGATGTGATGTAATGTACATGGTCACATGATCACTTCTCTCGAAGTGAAAATGGTAGCCGCAGTCACTGTAATCATGACAACCAATGGCTGCTAGGACGCAAGAACTACGGCCGCCGTCTTTGAGTGATGATCAGTGTGATTCCTACTGTAGGCACAGTCAACGTTTCATTTTATTATCTGTTATTTTTTTCATATTTAAGTTGTTTTTTGTTGTTGTTGTTTTTTTTTTTTACAGAGAAATATCGTTTCTGTCCTGGAAAGTGTCAAGTGCAAGAACTGTGTAAAAAGCACGACATACATTTAGAATTTGTTGTTGTTGTTAAGTGTTGAGCGTATTTACACTTAATATTTCAACCTGACAATGTAGGGACCACATGTAGAGACCATTATAATGTGAAGGTTTGTTTGATATGTCAGTGTCTTTAAGAGGTCGGACAATTACATTCGTCAAAAAACAGAAAAGGACAAGTGGGCGGTCCATCAGTACCACACATGCATGTCCAATCGTATTTCTCCTATTGTTGCATCTTCGTATAAACAAGGATTTGCTCCTGAACACGCTCGTCTAAAAAAACAGATTTAAAAACTGAAGACGAGACGATACTTTTACGTCTTGTGTTTTCATCGTCTCCATATAAATGTAGCCTTAAATATCTACATAAATGATTTTGAATTAAATTGTTCAACTCATGAGAATTTAATTTGTCTGAACATGTGTAAAATGATCTTCCTACCTAACCTTTAAGTGAATAAAATGAGCAGAATATCAATGCATCCTCAGAGGAAGCCTGTATTATTTATCCAGAGGCTGAATAACTATCATTTTAATTTTCAGGTCTGGCTCTCAGACATATTGAAACATCTTTTTTCTTTCATCTGTATTGAGCCTCCAGTTGTACTTTTTTTTTCTTCTTCTTACCTTTTGCTTCCTCTGAAGTAGCTACAACGGTCTAGTTTAGTGCAGATATGGTTAAAGGCTCCACTGAACATTAACGCACAAACCCCATAATAATCAATTCTCAAACACGCTGCTGGTCCAAGGCAATATTTGACGTGAGCTTCCTGAGCTGAGCTGCAAATATTTCATGGCAATTTACTGACACTGTGAAATCGAATTAAAAATGCATTTGGACATTGATCACCTGATACATCCCAGAGTGATTGCGGCTCAGACGGCAGCGTTGTTGTGTTTTTTTGTTCAGTAAGGTTCCATTCACCTTCCTATACCATATAAATGTATTGATCCACACAGCCGCTCCAGGATCCATATGAACCATTAAATATCCTTTTAGTGTTTCTCCATCCATTTATGTGACTCACGGTGGATTCCAATGAAGTGAAAAAAAAATGGCTAACACACATCATAGCCGACCAATATCACCTCTGTGACACCAATGGATAAACGGTATCTACTGCTGGTCCGTCAAACAGGGGCTTACGTCAGAAAATGTCATTTTATTTTATCGGCTCGTCATCGGAACCCGCTTTATCCTCACTAGGGTCACAGGGGTCACTGGGGGCCTAATCCACCTCCAGTGGGTGAAGGCGGGGTACACCCTGTATGAGTCTCCAGGGCTGAACATATATAGACAAACAATCACTGTCACATTCACACCTATGGGTGATTTAGATTAACTAGTTAACCAGTTACCCTATCAGTGCATGTGTTTGGGTGGTGGGAGGAGCCAGAGTACCTGGAGAAAACCCACGCAGACACAAGGAGAACATGTAAACTCCACACAGAAAGGTCTGGTGTGGGATTTGAACCAGGGTCCTTCTTGCTGTGAGGCACGAGTGCTAACCACTGCACCACTGTGCTAACCACTGCACCACTGTGCTAACCACTGCACCACTGTGCTAACCACTGCACCACTGTGCTAACCACTGCACCACTGTGCTAACCACTGCACCACTGTGCTAACCACTGCACCACTGTGCTAACCACTGCACCACTGTGCTAACCACTGCACCACTGTGCTAACCACTGCACCACCGTGCTAACCACTGCACCATCGTGCCGCCCTATTTTATTTATTTATTTATTTTTTTTGTCATTTTATTTCTATGTAAATTCTGTCTCCGTTCTGTTTCTACAAAACTGTAAAAGATCGATTGGTTATATGAACCCAAAATGCAAAACGTCTGAGGCTCCAGATATGTTTCACAGTTTATTAATTAGGGAGTGGATGAGGCTCCTCCCGCTCCGTCCGTCCGGGGGCACGGGACACCACGAGCCACAGTGAACCCAGGGAGAAGGATGGTCAGACAGGCAGGGTTTGTACACAGATGATCCAACACACCGTAATCAAAGTCCGTAGCAGGGTCACGCCGTGGGTCCCAGGTCGGATGAGGCACCGAGGGGGTCAAGGCAAACTCCGGGACCAAAACAGCCTTAAGGTCAGTACACAGGAGATCCACACAATGACACACAAGCAGAGATGGAAATCCAGAAACCAGAAAGACAAAACCGAAAAAGCAGAGGCACAGGTACAGGTGCTCATAAGTTGCATAACGCAGACGGGTTTTTTAAACTCTTATTTAACAGGTGAGACAAATGATGTGAAAATTAATGGAGGCGGGGCAAACACCGGTGACAGGAAGCAAAGCAGGAAAGGTAAACAACAATAAAGAGCCCAAAACACCAACGACAGAAAAGGTAAAAAGACAAACACAGACTAGACATAAACAGTCTGTACCTGCGTTTCCATTACAGTGTTTACATATTTTGACATTTGCGCTTTTAACGTGTTTCCATTGATAGTTGTTCTAAGCACGAGCCTCATAACTCTTGTGAGATCCCATGAGATTTCACAGCTGGAAAATGTATGCGGAAAACCTAGGTGTCGTTATGGTTACAGCGACTGCAGCTGTTCTGTCAGTTTTCGACAGGAGACGTAGCCTACGGGTGATGGTTCAAGTCCTGGTGTGTGGCGTGGATTTCTGGAAGAGGATAGTGAACGATGAATTGACTGATGAACTGTGGATCCTAATTATCAGAATGATTCGAGTCACATTCAGTTAGCTGTGTGATGCTACAGAGGTTAATGCACGTGATGTCACGTTTCTGGTGTGTCATCTTTAACACAGAGGCTGCGACACACACCTTCTGTTGTTGTGTGTATCTGCTGGGGCTGTGTTACAGCACACCTGAAGGAGTGGCATGTGTGTCGGATCGTTTTCAGCAAGTGTTTCATTGCCATGGTTACGTGATATTTTACTGACCCTGTCCCAGCGTGTATGATTTTGGTACAAAACGAAACCTAAATGCGTTGCAGTGTGGGCGGGGCCTCAGTCTGCCCCAGGGCAACTGTGGATACAAACATAGTTTACTAGCACCAAAGGGAGCATGTGAGAGTGAATGAATAATTGGTCACTAATGTAAAGCGTATTGAGTGTCCTGTATGAATGTAATCCATCATTATCATTCTTTATGAAAGTATTTTTTCACACAAGCAGTTGTACTTCTACTTAAGAGTGTGTACTTTTAACATCTCTGATCATTAAACAGAAGTGAAATTAAAATGTAGGAAGAAATACAGATAAAACTGTTTTAGAAACTTGGAAGTTAATAGATACAATCTAATGGGAAATTGTGAAAATGTTGGCCATAATAAAAGCTGTCGTCTCTGGATTTCTTCTTCTTCTTTTTTCTTTTTATTCCGTGGCCCCTGAAGAGGTCTGAAGCACCCCAAGCCCGCTCAGCTTGATTATGGTGTAGAATTGGCAGGTCTGGTGTGTAATTATAGTCAGTTCATGGACTGGGATGGGGGAAAATGCCGCGGGACTCATCCGGGGGCTGCCTCAGGTGGCGGGAGCTCCACTTTGTTCGGGGGTGTCCAAAGAAAAACACAGTCAGACCCTTCATGTGCCATCAAACACCATTAGCATTCCATGTGCTCCAAGGTTATAAAAAGTGCACTTAACTGGCAGTGGGAACCCACAGGAGATAGTTCTGATCCCAGACAGGTAGAACCAATTTTAGACTCAATGATTTGAATGCAAATGCCGTCTACAAAGAGGGCTTTCCAACTTCCGAATGGGAGCTCCACAGTACATTACACTGGGAGTCTGCACCGCCGTGGCCGTTACCCACTGGGAAATTACACCGCCGCTATGATGGAAGCGGCTGCCATGTAGGAAAAAGATCAAAGCCGGTGATAGGTGGACGGTCACTGGCTGGAGTTTGATTATTTCGGAAATGGGTCTTGTTACGCTACATAGCCTGGAAAACGATATGGCAGCCACATCAGTTGGTCAAAATAATTTGTTTTGTTGTTGAAGCAGAAGGCCTTTTCTGACGTTGGCCAATTGTGTTGGTATATGTTGCAGCGACCGGCAGCATCAGAGTTATCAGTGTTCCCTCGTAAAATAAATAAATAAATAAAGGCACCAAGTGAGGACACAGGTTTGTGCTCATATGTCATATCTTGTTCTCTGTTCATTTGCTTCAGGTCTTGAGCTGTGACAGACCTTGTTTCTTCTTTTCATCTTCATGTTGCTTGAATTTAAGGATGGGTTCCAGCCCTGATGAAAAAAAGTCTCCATATACTGACTATCAATATATTACTGCCTGAAACTGAACATAAAAAATATATGTATATAATACACAGAAAAATATATCGTGTCAATATACAATATATATATTTATAGGACACACTATCTGAGGACATGAAGACCTCAGGACACTTGGGTTTGTCTTTGGGACCCTCAACTTACTACCACTAAAGTGGGATGTTGTTTAGACTAAACATTGTGTTTTGTGTCATAAAAATGGTTAATGTTAAATGTTCTTCACTTCTATAGTTGTTCCACCTTCATGGTTCAAAGCTCTTTACATTAGCCTCACATTCACCCATTCACACACACTCATACACCAGTAGGTTCTAAGGTTCTGTCAGTCCTACTGGGACACTAAGGCAGGGTTCTGTGTCTTTGCCCAAGGACACTTTGACACGTGGACAGCTGGAGCCGGGACGCGAATGACTGACCCTTCAGTGTTTGGACGAGCTGCTCTACCAACTGACCCACAGCTCAAACATGTCTTAATCACTTCCATGTTAACACAGTTTGGCTCAAAATGACAAAATCGAAATTTCTCAATGTTCATCCAAATGGTGTGATTTTTTGATGTCAACTACATGCAGCAGGCCCGGAATGGCACACAGGAGGTCCGGGACAGTTCCTGGTGGCCTGGCTGCTCAATGGCCTGTAAACCATGGTAACACACTCGGAGCTCAGCGCAGTCAGAGCGGTAGATGATTTGGTTTATTTATGTTATTTAGAGTTTAGATCACAACACTTTATTTATTTGGTCAACATAGATAGTTGTATTTCTGTTGAATATTGGATTTATATTGTGCTTTTATTATTACTTTTTTGCTATTTAGCATGTTTTCTATGTATTTTTACTTTAGCTATGTTTGCCTAAAAGGTGCCACCTGCTGACCTTTTTAGGAAGTATTTTTTTTTTTTTTTCAAATTCGTCATTTTTAAAGATATGCTATGGAGAGATCACAAAGCTTCCTCTTTATAACCTACACTACAGTGCAAAAGAGTTTGTGCAGGGGAATGACTGATGCAGGATGGATTTTTTTTTTTTAACCAACAACAGAAAATTATATTAATTATTTTTTTAGTTTTTTTTTTTGTATATATGTCTATGTTTAGTACTTCAGTTATTGATTATTGGTATTGTTATAATTGTTATTGTTATTATTTTATTATTATCATCATTTTTTTGTACTATGCACTATATTGCTATAAGATGAATTTAGGTTATTGGGGAAGTGAAGAAGGGGTAGAATTAAATAAGCTTATGCTTCATCCTACTCCTTTTCAGACATGTCATTGTTATTATTATTATTGCTGTATTGATTATTGTTGCACTTTGCACATGTTCGAAATAAATCATTCAAATCAAATCAAATCAAATGATTGGACATCGTTGATGCGGTCAACCATCGGTCAAACGGTCATGGGTTAACATCCCTAATGTACACAGTAAATTTTTCAGTGTTAAATCAACACTTAGAGAGTTTATTTAACTTCTTCTACAGTGTATTTGGTTCCATTGTCTCCAAATTAACACTGCAAAATCTACAGTGTATGTACTCCTGATAATCCCTTTAAGGGGTTAATGCATGATTATTATTATTATTAGGTTTATTTTTCAGTGTCATGTGTTGTTCTGTGTTGGTTGATCTTCAGGACTGGAGCTGCTGCAGCTCTTCCTCCTCTTTTAACGCTCTCAGGTGTTTATCACAGTAACAGTAGAACTGGAACCAGATCCTCACAGCTTTAGTGGATGATGACACGCCTGGAGTTTTCCTTTAACGCGAGGCCAATTTTGATTATGGGCAGCGTTATAATTAGGTATTCCGTTGTAATTGAGATTTTTTTCCCATTGAAGATGTAATTATTTGAAGGTCTGCGACCCTTTGGCAGCTGTCGTGTCTGTAATGAGAATGTTTGAAGAAAATTGAAATCTCTGTGCATCCAGAACCACTAAAAGTAATTTGACCCTTCAGCATCAGCACCCACTACCTCTAGTGGTTTAATGTATCTCTCTTATATTGTTAAGAGGGAAATGTATAAATCAGCACATCTTCAAGCGAAACTGTGCTATTACAAAAATGATAGGAAAGTCTTTAGAGCTTGAAGGCATGATGTAAGTGGATGGGATGGGAAGCTACCTATGAAATGAAAGATATATTCTTGTGAGGAAGCTGGAGCTGTGCTGCTCAAATCTGATATTTGCAAAACTTAAGACGCTCCCCCTGGTGAGTTTGACTGTGCAGAGATGTGAAATAAAAAAAAAGAGACAGAGAAATGAACATGTTACAGCAAAAACTAGAATAGTTCTGTATTAAAATGTAAAAAAAAAAAAAGACAGCTTTGTTAGATATAGAGGTTATAAAAATACAGATATTTATTTCACATAATTAAAAATATTGATGTGCAGTAACTAGGACTGTCTGTCACATGATTAAAGCTTTTAATCAGATTAATCACAGAGTTGCTTTGTAAGAAAAACACGGTTGGTTGACAGTTTGATCTTTTTTTTTCAAAATTTCCCACAAAACACACACAAATACATTAATATTGAATTGAAAGGTGTTTTATTAATCTGGACGAGATTATTGTACTGACCGTGTGTGTGTGTGTGTGCGTGTGCAGAGACATATCATGCTATAACTCAATGAATACCATTAAATTACATATAGCTGATACGCATCAGATTCAATGATCCATTTGAGTAAAGGTCAAAGGACAAGGTCACAATTTACTAAAAGGTCACATTATCAGAGGGTCACAGAAGTTTCATATTGGTACCAAATGATGTGGAATGAAGATTTATACTATTCTCATTATTGGTCTTATCACCTACGATCAATATTTTTTCAGATTTCTGGAGGTCAAAGGTGACATGTGGCAAAATTAACTTGTGTAACACTGTGTGTGTGTGTGTGTGTGTGTGTGTGTGTGTGTGTGTGTGTGTGTGTGTGTGTCAAACATAGTATCACAAAAATGTGGGTCCATGTTCAGTCCACAAAAGGAAAAAGGATGGTTGCAGTCACTAATGCTGAGTACGTCTGTTTTTTAACTTACAGTGAAAACAGAAAAAAATTATTCAAGCATAATCAAACAAAAATCATGGTCACACTGCATGGCATCCAAAAGACTGAGTCCCCAGGCCCTGTTAGCCAGAGCATTATAAAGGCTAAGCCCCTCCCCTGGCCCAACCATTATTCAATTAACCAAAAAAAAAAAAAAAATGCACCTTTCTGGCCTTTGTAAATGAACCCATAGGTTCCACATTAATGCCATTAACAGTGTCATACACACATCATCAACAATGCTAAATCATTTATATTATATTTAATTTGACCTTAATGCAACCAAACACTTCCAAACCCCCCTTCACCCAGAGTACACTTGGTATGGCCGGGGTTTATTTTTACCATAAAAGGCAACTGCTTCAGCTGTTCTGGTTCAACCCCCAGGCCCAGAGGAGGAGGCGACAAGATGGCAGCCGCACAGGTAGATAATGACTGAGCACAACTATTAACAGGTGTATTAGTATGACTGTTGAATGTTTCTGTAGGACAGGGCTGTATATGGATAAATAGTCCAATGTGGTGCGTGAACTCACCACAGAACCAGTGGGAACTAAATATAATATGATCCAGAGGTGTTTAACAGAACATGAGGATCAGCTGTACCATGTGACCTGCGTCACCAGAGGTGGGTCATCCCAGGTTCATCAAGTCCAAGTCCTGCCATGTATTGGTTTCAACCTGTTCATTAAACCAGCCCATTTTGATGAGCACATGCCTCATCCAGGTAAATGGATAATTAGTGGAATCACTTGTGTTCAGTGAACAGGTTAGAACCAGTACATGACAGAACCTGGGATTACCTGCCTCTGCATATCACACTATAACTTAACCAATACTGGAGATATTATCAGAATATTACACGCACTGACGCATATATACATATAATGAAGTTATCAATATTGCAAGAGGTCAAAGGTCAACTTCGCATTTAGCAGAAAGGTCAAAATCAGGTTGTCATAGAAACTTGAGACTTGAGATTAGACATCCTCTGAATATGTGTTTAATTATATATTTTGAAGAACATGTCTGTTTTTTTATGTTTTTCTTGATTTTTTCACGTGAAAGTCTGTTAATTAAATCTAAGAAAATACCCAATTTTCAATGAAAAAGTGCAAAATACAGAGAATATTATGACAATAAATGGTGAGAAATAACTTAAGGAAGGTTACGGATAAATCATTAATTTGACAATTGAAACAAATTAATGTTGGTGGGATAACAGTTGTATTCTATATAAGGTGTTTGTTCTAGTATAATGTCAGTTCTACTCTATGTCGTCCTGTAAATACTAACATCATACCAGACTTATGTGTGATGTCATCAAACTGTCTTATTCCGTACATTTACATGGTGTTTTGTGATGCGTCGTCATACCTTCAGGTCTTAGTAGGACGTAGGTTTCCATCTTTGTCACTGTGGGTCACGGTCATTTCCAGGTTATTTAACTCTCTTCAGGTCAAAATTGGATAAAATGGAAAATGGCTATTATCTGTTTTTTTTTTTTTTCATAATTCATTTAAACACAAAAAGGAAAACTGAAAAACTGCTTCGTTATCTGTTTTTTCATCTTTTGGACACAAATGATGAAGAAACTAGTTCTTGGAACCGCCAACCTCTCGGTCATTGGGCGACCCACTCTACCAACTGAACCACAGCTGATATTATGCTTTAGTTTGTCATTTATACATAGTTTAGTAACAGGCTGAATATTCCACAAAATATTTCAGGTTATACATATTTTTTTTGTAAAAGGCTAGTCTTGTTTTCTACTTTATTTTACACTAAAATAGAAAAGAAAATTAGTATAAGGTTGTTTTCCATTATTTCTAGGTTATTATGATAGTATTTTACTTATCTCATCCACTTTATCAATTGACATAAATGATTTGAACTTCCTTGATTATTAATTATCTTCAGTGTAATTCTTGCATTTCACACATTCATCCCAGGGGCCAGAGTGGACCCTTTTGGCGGGCCACATTTGGCCCCCGGGCCTTATGTTTGACACCTCTGGTCTAAACTATAACAGCAGACTTACATTTTTATTCGTAATTAAACAGTAAAAACTAGCGTGTAAACATGCCTAATGTGCTGAAGTGAACAGAATTACACGAATTAAACTGAATCATACACACAATAGAAGAAAAAAAAAAAGTCAGCGAGTGGATCACAGAACAAGTTTGTAAAGTGGTGCCACACTTTTCTTTTTTCTTGTTTCCATATCTTCAACCTCATCATTTAATCAGGTCTCGTGTTGGTCTGCATCAAAAATCTATTTGGAATTCATTTGCTGCCTTGATGTGTAAATTTCAGTTATGGTTAATACATGAGCTACAGCACATGCATAATCATGTCCCCTCCACTCACACACATGCATTTTTCTTCTTCTTCTTTCCTGGTCTTCTCACTTCTCACCCATTGATTGATATGGACAATACGTGACTCATCTTCTCCCACGACTGGTACCCTCTATTAATGGGGGGAGGAAGGAGGGAGGGAGGGAGGGGGTGTTTCCCTGTTTCCCTCATTCTCTCTCTCTCACTCCCTCACTCTCTGTCTCACTCTGTCTCCCTCCCTCACTCTCTCTCTCTCTCTCCCTCACTCACTCACACTTTCTCTCTCTCTCTCTCTCTCTCTCTCTCTCTCCCTCACACACTCCCTCACACACTCCCTAACTCACTCTCTCTCTCTCCCTCACTCTCTCTCTCTCTCTCCCTCACTCACTCACACTTTCTCTCTCTCTCTCTCTCTCTCTCTCTCTCTCTCTCTCTCTCTCTCCCTCACACACTCTCTCTCTCTCTCTCTCTCTCTCTCCTCCTTTCCCCTCTGTGGATGGTTTTTGGATAGAGAATCAGCTCTACAAAGCAGTGTGTTATTTGCATTTGTTACAGCCGGCGGGTGATTTGAGGAAGGACAAGAAGGGTTGGCAACCTGCTTGTTATCATAAAATGCTGAATGCTTTACTGTTAATGGGCAGATTATGGTGAAAACAGACAGCAGGACCACCAGCGCTCTACCTGTTTGCATTGCCTCCCCCTTTTGGCAGTAGTGATGTTGTGTTTGGGAAAGTATTTATTGAGTTAGTTCAGCTGTGGGTTATATGTAGAGAGAGCAGGCATCATATTATCGCTGCATAATACAGTGCTACCTCTACTTATGACATTAATTTGTTCCATAAAGGGTTTCGTACCGTGAATTTTTCGTAGATAGTCACATGTAAAAGGCCTGATTCCTTCCAAGGCCCCAATTACTACCCCCTAAACCCTTTAAAAATGATAAAAGTATCTACATTTAATATGAAATATGTGTTAAAAGTCAAACAAAATGTATATTTTAGAACACATGTGGGTACATGTGTCTTCACTGACTAAACATTAAACCATTCAAATGAACCAGACATGTGGGTCATTTTCAAACCAGACATGTGGGTCATTTTCAAACCAGACATGTGGGTCATTTTCACCTTCAACAATGTTTGTTGTTGAAATATTGATCCAAAGATGATTGACTTTGACCTCTTTTCGTAATCTTCCTAAAATGTACAAGGCGTCAAAGTGGGCGATAGCACGACTCATGAACATTTTTTCAGGATGTTTTTTTCCCACAAATTCGGAAAGTTGAGTAAATGTGTCCAGCATGTCTTTCATTGGTGCTGATGGAATGATGGCTCCTCCTCCTTTTTTCATCACTTCTATTAATAACTCAGTCACTTCTTTTCATTTTCATCAGAATCATTTTCTTTGGGCTCATGATGAATAATGAATATGTTCTGTAATAAAGTTTAAATGAACACACTGGGAAAAACTCACCAAACAACAGTAACTCTGTGATGAATGAGGGTCAAAGGTCACCAAAAGCATCATGGGTAGCTCCCTCATAGCCAATGGGATGATACCAACTGTACTGTATTTACGTCTTGGGGGTTTCGTTTCATAAGTTAAATTTTCTTTTTTATTTGAGATGAAAAATTGACGTAAAGGTTTTTGGTAACTATTCATTATCAGGGTCGTTCATAAGTTGAGGTATAACTGTATATGATTTGAGTATTGATGTCACAATGTACGTGTTTGCAATAGTCACATGACAGGTTCCTGTTAATACAGAACATGAATGAGCTCGACACGTTCTCGTCTAATTTCAATAGAACCAGACACACACTGAGCACATCACAAACATTCTACCAGTAACTATGGTAACAAGACTGAAAAATGAGCGACCAACAAGAGAAAATCACCAGAATCACTTAGGCTATGTGGAATTATTTATACATTTATTATTTTAATTTTTATGTATTTGGTTTATTTGTATTTTTTATTTATTGATCATTTTTTAAATTACTTAATTTTTTATTTAATTTAAAAAATTTATTTGTTTATATTTTTTGTTTTAAATTTTTTTGTTTTATTTATATATTTTATTTTCTTTTAATTTTTAAATTGTTATTTATTTATTCCAATGTCAGTTTATTTTTCTAACATGGTGCAGCCCTACAACATAGTCATTAAATCACATTTCCTATCCCATATGTAGCGTGCACTTACAGCATATTTAACATTTTTTGGGTTTTGTGATGCAGCATGGGGACTGGAGTGTGGAGCAGCGTACTGTGTTAAACTGGGAGACACACGGACACAGACCAGCCCAGATCCTCACCATGCTGTGTGTGGGCGGACAGAATACCAATGTCCTGCTGCGCTCTCTCACTCTGTGGATGTCCGTGTGTCGCTGTCATTAGGTGGCATTTAATGTCTGAGCGACCATACGACCTGGTTCTTGGATGTAGATGACTTTATTTTAATCACACCTATATATACGGCTTCCACTAAACTCATCTAACGTCAAATGAACATATATATATATATATATTTATATATATATATATATATATATATATATATATATATATATATATATATATATATATATATATATATATATATATATATTATATATATATATAGTATTTTCTGCACTATAAGGCGCATTAAGTGAAGTCAAAATCATACAGTGAGATAAAAACTCAAATTATGAGATAAAAATTCTAAATTGTGAGATCAAAAGTCAACATTTATAAGATAAAAAGTAAACATTATGAGATAAAAAGTCAAATTATGAGATAAACGGTAAAAATTATGAGATAAAAAAGTCAAATTATGAGATAAAAGGTAAAAATTATGAGATAAAAAAGTCAAATTATGAGATAAAAAGTCAAAATTATGAGATAAAAAAGTCAAATTATGAGATAAAAAGTCAAAATGTATAAATAAAGACCATGAACTACTTTCTAAAAATGGAGTGGAAGTGGGTCTTTTCAGCTTTATATGGTGTAATAAATAAATGCATTGTGCACCTTGTACTGTGGTGCAGACAACAGTGTAATGTAATAGTGACTCCAGGGTGTCTTTCTGTCCTTCTCGTGGTCAGTGTCTCTGGTCTCACAGTTGTGTTGTCGTGTAGACACAAGTATCTCTTCTGTGTTGTTGTTGTTTGAAGTGTTTTCGCTCAGCCTTCTGTTCCTGCTCCGTTCTCACCTTGTGCCGAGTCAATGGGAAGTCCCAGAAGACGCCTTCGCTCAACCGCATTGCCGTTGCGTGGGTGGAAACTGGCTTTACTGCCTCCCAGTTTTTTTTTTGTTTTTTTTTTACGTCTCTTTAATTTATGGTTGGATTTGTCGTTGATAAAGTGAATCAAATGTATTTGTATCATTACTTAGAAATCTTGTTTTTTTCTTCCCTCAGCGCTTGTACTTCCTGTCTGCTGAGTGTTTTTCTTTTTCCTCCGCAGTCTGAGTGTTTGTGTGTCTTTCAGCATCGCATAAAGCTTACACTGTAAAAAAAAAAGTTAGGCGATTTTACAATGAAAAACTGTAAACCATGACAGTGGAAATCTGTAAACTCTAAAAACAGTTTGATACAAAAAAGTAGAGTTATTCACACTGTCTTTAATGAAGTTTGACTGACTTTGATTTGGACTTTTTATAGTTTTTACCTCATTATTTTGTTTTTTTTTTCTCATGATTTGGACTTTTTACATCATTATTTTGAGTTTTTATCTCATTATTCTGAATTTTTATGTCATGATTTGGAAGTTTTATCTCACAATTTTGACTTCTATCTCATAATTTAGTTTTTATTTAATTATTTAGATTTTTTTCTCGTGATTTAAACTTTTATCTCATGATTTTGACACAAACATGACACACAACAGACACAGATAGATGCCCAGGTAGAAAAAGCATCGAATCAAGCACATTTTCAAACCGTAAAATTAACTGTGTCAATATATATTATTTCTATAAATGAAGAAAATGTTTTACTGTAAATGTACAGTTGTGTTTCAGAAACCACAGCTGACATAATTTTACTGTCATTTTTTTTTTTTTTTTACAGTGTGAGTGTAGCTCGCAAAATACACATGAGAGAATGAGTGTTTTCCTTTTTCCTCTGCAGTCTGTGTGTTTGTGTGTCTTTCACCATCGCATAAAGCATACGTTACAGTAAGAGATAGATGGTTATGATAAATAGATTTGCTTTTGCAGCACTTAAAGGGATTCTGTGCCACTTCCCAAGAGGAAGAGAAAGTGGTAGAAAAAGTTAGAGAGAGAGAGAGAGAGAGAGAGAGAGAGAGAGAGAGAGAGAGAGAGAGAGAGAGATGTAAAGGTAAGACAGTAGTAGTGGGGGAGGGGGTGCTGGTATGTAGAGGAGAGGGAAGAAGAGTGTGTTTGGAGAATATTAATGTGGTGTCAGGAAGTGGAGTATGTTTTAAAGAGCTCAACCTTTCTGTTCATGAGTACAGTTGGATCAAAAACACAAAACACTGTTAGAATGAGCTTCACTATACGTCTGTCTGTCTGTCTGCTCGTCTGTCCATGCCTCTGTCTGTCTGTCTGTCCATCCCTCTGTCTGTCTGCTCGTCTGTCCATGCCTCTGTCTGTCTGCTCGTTAACTTTGCGAGTCAAACATTTGTGAAGTTATGTTGCTTTAACACTTTGTCTGTCTGTCTGTTTATCTGTCAGTCTGTCTATCTGTCTGTCTGTTTATCTGTCTGTCTGTCTATCTGTCAGTCTGTCTGTCTGTCAGTCTGTCTGTCTGTCTATCTGTCAGTCTGTCTGTCTGTTTGTCTCTGTTTGTCTGTCTGTCTGTCTATCTATCTGTCTATCTGTCTGTCTGTCTGTCTGTCTGTCTGTCTGTCTGTTTATCTGTCAGCCTGTCTGTCTGTCTGTTTATCTGTCTGTCTGTGCACATTTCCTCTGTTCTCACTCTAGCGTCACCAATTCTTAATGGATTGTTCTGAAATTCATCATGTATAAAGTGAAACATATAAGGATGAAACAGATTGTGTTTCAGCTGAATCAACTCACTATTTCTGGTCAGACGCCATTTTGAATTTTTGTGTCGTCACAGCAGATATTTGTCGTATTCAACATGTATTAGTGATTTAACATAATAACTGATAATGATGGATTTGTAATTAGACGAGATCAGATTTATATGATTGGTGAAGTTACCACGCTCCAGGTGGTTTGCTCGTCTGTCTGCTCGTCCGTCTGTCTGTCTGCTTGTCTGTCTGTCTGCTTGTCTGTCTGTCTGCTCGTCCGCCTGTCTGTCTGCTCGTCCGTCTGTCTGTCTGCTCGTTCGCCTGTCTGTCTGCTCGTCCGTCTGTCTGTACTGCTCATCCGTCTGTCTGCTCGTCTGTCTGTCTGTCTGCTCGTTCGCCTGTCTGTCTGCTCGTTCGCCTGTCTGTCTGCTCGTCCGCCTGTCTGTCTGCTCGTCCGTCTGTCTGTCTGCTCGTCCGTCTGTCTGTCTGCTCGTCCGTCTGTCTGTCTGCTCGTCTGTCTGTCTGCTCTAACTGTACAAAAGTGTCAGGAAAACCTGCAGGTTGTGATAACATTGATTCAACATGTGCAGTTGATATGGAAACACAAAGCTAACTGACACTAGTGGATGAAAACATCACCTGATCTGAATCACATGACACATGTATCTGAGGTTCTGTTTCAGAACCGGGTTTTTCCTCACTAGGGTCACAGGGGTCACTGGAGCCTATCCCATTTAAATATAAATATGGTCAATTAACTTAATAAACTTAAAACATGATGTCAGATCAACTTAAACACTTGCGTTCATGTTGACAATTATTAAGTTGATGCTCAGTCACATGAATGGTATGAATGTTCAGTTTTATCTGCAGTTTGTGACAGCTGCGATGAATGTGTTATGAGGTCATCTGTCAAGTAAAGTGTTCCTAAAAAAGTCTTTAAATTGATGTAATTCTGCAGATGTCGGCATAACTTAAACATTCTAGTAGAAAACATTAACATACTTTTTTTATCCAAAGTTTTATTTATTAGAGTCTACGAGAACATTAACATAAACGTCGACTCCTGAAGCACAAGTCGACTTAAATTCGGAGGAGGCGACAAGTCACATGTTATTCTTTCTCTCCCTCGGTATGTGAACACAGACTAGTCAGAGCTAAACCAGAACAGACATGGTGGGTCTGACGAAACAGTGACATGAACAATATGACAGTCCAATTTAAAATACAACAAAAACACAAGCGTCATGCACAGCATCTGAAGAGGCATCCGCTAGCTAAGCTGAGTGATATAAGCAGCATCCGCTAGCTAACCAGAGTGATATGAGCAGCATCCACTAGCTAACCTGAGTGATATGAGCAGCATCCGCTAGCTAACCTGAGTGATATGAGCAGCATCCACTAGCTAACCTGAGTGATATGAGCAGCATCCGCTAGCTAACCTGAGTGATATGAGCAGCATCCGCTAGCTAACCTGAGTGATATGAGCAGCATCCGTTAGCTAACCTGAGTGATATGAGCAGCATCCGTTAGCTAACCTGAGTGATATGAGCAGCATCCGTTAGCTAACCTGAGTGATATGAGCAGCATCCGTTAGCTAACCAGAGTGATATGAGCAGCCTCCGCTAGCTAACCTAAGTGATATGAGCAGCATCTGCTAGCTAACCTGAGTGATATGAGCAGCATCCGCTAGCTAACCTGAGTGATATGAGCAGCATCCGCTAGCTAACCTGAGTGATATGAGCAGCATCTGCTAGCTAACCTGAGTGATATGAGCAGCCTCCGCTAGCTAAGCTGAGTGATATGAGCAGCATCTGCTAGCTAACCTGAGTGATATGAGCAGCAGCGCAGCCAATGCACCCTTTTTTTTTCCAAACTTGATGTGGACAGTGTGGTGTGCATGTTGGTGGTCTCTGCCTTAAACCATTTGGACTTTATGTAGGAGGACCATATGTCCAGATTTTGTCTGGACCAACAGTTACCTGGGACTGGTCTTAGAACTGTCAGTCCATAACAGAAAAGTCTTTGCTAACGTTAGCCTTTGTTAGTGTTAAAATGCTGTTGTTTGTCAGTGGACATTATGTTACAGTGAACTTTAATACTAGTTGCTCATTATTGGACAGACGTGTGTCCATGTTGTTCCTCCGCTGACAATGTGATGACATCATCACGACCCGTCGACTTCGACTTTATTGACGGATAAGTCGACTTATAAATAAAGTGAAGTTGTTAATGCTCTAGTGTGTACTGAGGGTTCCACTTCCTTCCCCTTCAGTGTGACGTGTCCCAGCAGGTGAGACCTTAATAATTCCATCTGACACTGTCAGTCTGCTGTCGGTGCCGTGTTTTGTTTCTGGTGAGAAAAGGTTCTAACCTTGGTCTGACCCCAGGTCCAGGTGTACTGAGCACATCAGAGCAAAACCACCGCTGATGCTACATGTGATTTGGAACTGAGGCTGAAAGGAACTAGTGTTAGGGTCCGCGTCCATTATTCCACTACGTCAAACGTATCAAACGTATTCAATTAACTTTCCATGAAATCTGGTCAACCGTTAGTGTCGTACTCACACGGCCTTGTGTGATTCTCTCTGTAAAACGCATAAACATAACTGTAAGGTTTTTATTAGTTAATGGAATGAAAGCTCATATGAGCAAAGATTAACAATTTATTTATAGTTCACATAGAAAGTCGATCAGTGCTGATCTTGGCCCATTGTAAAGGTGTGCAAAATAAGCTACAACTTGTGTGTGTGTATATATATATATATATATATATATATATATATATATACACGTCACAATATACGTGGAACGAAGTTGATCTTGAATAAAAACTGTAAACATATAGGGTTTCTTTTGTCTTCAGTATATTATATGTTTTATATTTTATAATAATTGATTAAATCATATATTGCAGGATATTGGATAATGTACGCAGAATATATTTTTCAATATATTTACATATATTTAGTTTCATAAGTGTTATTATAAAGGGCAATAGAAAAGTCACTTCTGTTCACTCCCTGTTTTTTTCTTTTTACAAAAAATAAATGAGTGAAACCTAAAGAACTAAAGGAACCTGTGCTGTGTGGTTCGAACCAACTGGGTTTTGCTCATAAATAAAACATATAATGATAGATTTGCTGATGAACTGTCTAATGAAGAGGGTGCAGAAGGGGGCGGGGGGGGGGCAGGGTTTTTGCTGACGAACAGCAATTTATTTTTTTTTATTTTTTTAAAAGATTTAAAAAGTGAGACCTAGCGCACACACAGCACCAGGCAGGAATGCTAATGTCCCTGGCATTTCTGAAAGTGCTGTTATCTTCCTGGCGCTGCACATTAGCTAGAGATATGGTTTCCTTGGCACTAATTTACCCCTATACGGCAAAGGCTGGGGGTTACAATTTAAAATAAATGCAAGTTCTCATTTAATGTTTTTAACCAAAAGTTAATTTTCATCAGGGAAATTAAAGCTTCACTCATTAAGGATTACTACCTGTCGTAGAAAATGCAAATACTAAGACACAAGGTTAGACTTAGACTTAGAAAACTTTATTGTCCCCATGCGGGGCAATTTGTACTACAGCCAGCAGAGAACCATTAAAAGCACACAGCAATACATACATCAGACACACCAATAAATACATAAATAAATAAGTAAAATACACGGTTACTACAGGATGCCAAAAAATTATAAATAAGTGTTTAAGAGGCCAATAGATGTTGGTAAAAATTAATTTTTAAAACGGTTTGACCTACATTTAGGCATCATATACCGGCACCCAGACATTCTCAGCGCTGGTTCTGGTCAATGTGGTGCCCTATAGGCGAACACTAGGCCAACACTAGGCGAACACTAGGCCAACACTAGGCGAACATCCCTCTTTCCTTTTAGTGTAATTCTAAATGATCATGTGTAAACATAGTGTCCTACATCTGATGGAGTACGTACTGAGTCACTGTCAATATTAAGTTAAATGATTATTTACTGTGTTTTTAACACTTTAAGGTGAAGTGGATTATAAGGTTAAACATTCACAATAACTCAACGGAACAAAACACACTCTTATTCTACTAAATCCAACTTTTTTAAAAGAGTTGAAATTCTGAGATAAAAGCCAAAATTTAAAGTCACGAAGGTCAACCACAATGAATCCATATATAAGGTGCAGTGTAAGAAAAATAAAGTCTTTTAAGTTCACCTTATAGTCCGGAAAATAAAGTATCTTAATATTCTAATTCTATGGGACTTGGCGCCCCCAAAACATTTGGTGCCCTAGGCGAGCGCCTAGTGTGACTATGCCTAACACCGGCCCTGCATATTCCACAATGAAAAAAGACAGACTGAGATGTGAATTTGATTATCTAACCCCCCAGTCATAGGTGACAGTGTTTTTAATGGTAGTCGAGCCTCTCCCAGGGAATAAACCTCCTGGTATTAGACCAATTTCCACAGCAGGTATCCATCTTCTGCAGTCCCCATGTGTTTTCCCATCACAAACAACGACCCCAGGCTGTATATGTTATTCTCTTCACTACATCATTTAACGCTTTAACAATAACCTGCCTTGTTCTGCCACAAAACACAGTGGCACCTCTACTTACCAATTTAATTAGTTCCAGAAGTGTTTTCGTACTGTGAATTTTTTTGTCAATAGTGGCTTTTTACATGTAAATACGACCTCCTAAACCCTTTAAAAATTATTTGAAAAAATTACCAATGTAGTATGAGATATGTGTTAAAAGAAAACGTATATTTTATTTTGGTGTCAGTGGGTAAATATGTCTGAAAATTAAATCATTAAATGACCCAGACATGTGGGTCATTTTTGATTAGATTTTGATTTGAATGATTTATTTCGAACATGTGCAAAGTGCAACAATAATCAATACAACAATAATAATAATAATAATAACAATGACATGTCCGAAAAGGAGTAGGATGAAGCATAAGTTTATTTAATTCTACCCCTTCTTCACTTCCCCAATAACCTAAATTCATCTTATAGTAATATAGTGCATAGTACAAAAATGATGATAAATAAAATAACAATAACAATGATAACAATACCAATAATCAATAACTGAAGTACTAAACATAGACATATATACAAAAAACAAAAAAAACAACTAAAAACAAATGAGCAGATAGGAAAGTAGGTAACAAATAGTTTTTTTTGTTGTTGTTTATCATGTTTTTCATAACATTGTTTGTTTTGTCACTTTCACCTTCAGTTGTGTTTGTTGACGGATGTTTGGTGAAATATTGATCCAAAGATGATTGATTTTGACCATTTTTTATAATCTTCCTAAAATGCAGAAGGCGTACGTCGTCAAAGTGGACGATAGCACGACTCATGAACATTTTTTCGGGAGTTTTTTTTTCCACAAATTGGGGAAAGTGGATGAAATGTCCCCTGCATGTCTGTTATTGGTGCTGATGTGATGATGACATCCTCCTCCTCTACATTCTGTTTAATTCCTCATACATTGTGGAGCGTCTGCATCACTACAGACCCAACAGTCGACTGGTGTGTTTGTTTTCTTCTTCTGTGACAGGTGTGTTCCTGTGCCACAGGCTTCTGCAAAAGACAACGTATGTTTTTATTACATCATGTTTGAACCTTTAACATTCTGAGGTGATTTGGCTTAAAAACTAAACCCATAAAACACCAATACCTGCCTGAAGCTTGTTCTTCAACTTATATTAAATGATAAGAATGATATTGTTCTGTTCTTTCTATTGTTTAAATAGAGATGATTGAAAAAAAAATAAACTTAACTGATGCTTAAATCTAATTTCAAATCACTTCAAATAATCACCAATATCTATCACACCAAAACAATTACAATCACAAAACACAGTCATTGTATTCAGGGGCGGCTGTGGGTCAGTTGGTAGAGTGGGTCGTCCAATGACTGAAGGGTCAGAGGTTCACGTCCCGGCTCTGTCTGTCCACATGTCCAAGTGTCCTTTGGCAAAGACACTGAACCCTGAACCTTAGAACACTAAGTTAATAAGTAATGTTTTAATTGAATTATACTTTAAAAAGCATCTCCATCAGAGGTGTCAAATATGTGGCCTGGGGGCCAAATCCGGCCCGGCTAAAGGTCCAATGTCCAAGCATTTTTAATAAACTTTCAGCTAAATATAAAATGTTTTTTGTGCTGGAGGGTCACATATATATTATTAACACACTTTGTTTATTCTATACTTCTGTTCTTATAACATTTAGTAAATATCGGTAATGTTTTTTTCACATATATCCAATGGAAAAGTGTCAGAAAATGATGCTGTTCTACTGAATGAATAGTCTCCGCCTCCCAGCGTTGCCACGTCAACCAGAGCGAAGAGTCAGGGTTTGCTGCTCAATGCCTTGTATGCAAATATCCATTTTTCAATCAACCTTGTGGTTTATTCTGAGGTGTTCAATATCGGTTTCGCTCAGTGCAAGGTAATTTATCCAGAATTCCGTTGACTTCCAAGGTCACATGATGGAATGACATCTTTAATCACTAACCTCCACACAGTGTTCGTGGCCTTCTACCAGAGCGACGGAGGTCACCCCAAGTGTAAACTGGCTCACACCGTGTGCATTTAAAGAAGCTGCTGATGGTTTTGTAGCATCAGACTGGGGTTAGTAGCACACACTGCTGTAATGTGATAAAACATCAGGTGCCACAGTTTGGTAATTGGTAATTTGCATCATAATGATATAAGCTGTAACCTAAAGTTGTTGTTGATTGACTCACTGGGAAGAAACTGTGTTACTTACCCAGGTGTCACGGAGGTAATCTAAAGTCTAACTACTGCTCCGACTTCTGGAAATAAATGACAGAGGATGTTATAATATTTATAACAAAAAACAATGAGTGCATTTAATGTGACCAAGCAGTATGTTGATTAAAAAAGTTAACAAAATAAAGAATAAAGTTGGCAAAAATTGACAAATAGAAGCATCGAAATGAGTAAAGACAAACAAAATAAACAGTAAAGTCAGTGAAAAATGTACAAAATAAAATAAAAACTGAAAAAAATGTGGAAAAAATTTACAGAATTGAGAAGAAAGTGAGAACAAAATTCTTGAAAAATTCAATGGATGGATCAGTAAAAAATTAAGAAAATGAAATTAAAACAGAAAAAAAAATTTGTGAGAAAATGAAGGAAAATGTGTAAAAATAACTTGGACTATGAACAAAACGTTTGAAAAATTCAATGGATGGATGGAAAAATATCTGCTTGATTCACAAAATAAAGACTAAAGTTACCAAAAATGGACAAATGTAAGCATAAAAATGAGTAAAGACAAAATAATGAGTAAAGTCAGTTAAAAATGTCCAAAATGAAATAAAAACTGAAAAAATAGGTGAGAAAATCTACAGAATTGAGAATAAAATGAGAATAAAATTCCTGAATAAAAAAAAATTCACTGGATGGAAAAATGTCCGATTATGAAAGTTCACAAAATAAATGATAAAGTTGGACAATGTTAAGCATCAAAATGAGTAAAAGAAAAAAATAACACATAATGTTTTAAGAAAAAGAAAAAACCTGCTGGAACTACTTTTGCTTTGACCAGAACTGGACCAGAACTGGGTTCACAGGACACGGTGTGTGCACCAGACAAATGAAGATGTAATTAAAATTAATCCACATAAACCCTGCTAATTAATGTAATTAATAATGTTAATAATTTGACAGCTGTAATAAAAAAAGAGGAAATGTTTATAATAAATACAAATGTATGAATGAAAACAGTGATTTAATTTGTACAGTAATAATCTCTGTGGTATTTTTTTTTATGTGCGTACAGTTCCAGATTTGTATCTTCATGCTGGAAAATATGTAAATGTATTCTGTGTAAATGACATTACATACATTTCATATTTACTATCGGGACGCCCTTGAGCAAGGCAGTAAAGCTTTAATTAGTCAAATGTTGCTGTTTAATGGCTGGTGAGCTGGTTTTATTGTCTTTTTTTTGCTGATTTTGTTTAAATGAGGTAAATATGGTAGAAAATGTCTATATATTTATACTGTAAATATATTCTCTATGGTCTTTTTTATGACGGTTGCGGGACTGAAGGCAGGAATCACAGCTGAGAAAACTGATTCTGGGAGATGTTCTGTGATGCGCACCTACTTCACATTCTGTTAAAACACTTTCTACTCACATATGGAAAGAGTCTTTGTTCAGTTCGACACGAACCCAGATTTTCTGCTTTTCCTCTGTAAGCCATGTGATTTATTCAGAGATTTGTGCTCCGTAAATCCGCTGTGAGATACTTTACATCAAGGATACACACACAAATAGATTCTTCCCAAACTATTTTTAACAGACAAAAAAGTAGAAACTAGAAAGAAATTACTATTGAGAAATTATGCAAATTTACTGCTCCCTCTTTCTTCTGCCAAACATGTAGCTCCAGTAATCATCATAAATTGATTAAAGATTTGCTTGTGAGTGTTTTTGCAAATGCTTTTGTCTGCTTTTATAAAACAGCTAATCAAAGTAAAGCCTTCGTCTGACCTAAATAACTTAACTCTTTACCGTTCAGGATGATTTAGCTTAAAATGCCTGAAAAATACCTCTTGAAAAATTAAATTATAGCTTTTTCTTTAACTGTTTGTAGTACAGATAAAACAACAGGCTCTTAGTAAAGGTAACACCCTGGAGTTTGGAATAAAATACTCAAAGTTCCTGTTTATTTAACAGGTAAAAAAACAGATGTTTTTTTCCCACCTTGTCTTCAGTTTTTAGGTGTAAACCAAAAACTGTATTTACTGTGGAGGCATGAAAAAAGGGCAAGAAATAATCATTTTGCCGCATGATTTAGACTTAAAAAATTTTTTTTTAAAATTTGTCTCATAATTTGGCCTTTTCATTTGGTATTTTTGCCTCTGTCCGTTTTATGGATGTTGTGTCTAAAATCCTCTATGGGCGGTAACGAGTCGCATTGCCGAGCGTTCAAGAAATGGGTGAGGTTAAATGGGTAAGGTTAAATGGGTGAGGTTAAATGGGTAAGGTTAAATGGGTGAGGTTAAATGGGTGAGGTTAAATGGGTGAGGTTAGATCAAGAGTGTTTCCAGGAGGTGTCATGGCGGCATGTTGTTTGCATCATTAGTTTCAATATGTGTCGTGTTTATATGGTGGCGCTGTCGTCCTATACTAGGAACTTCTATTTCTGAACAAATTCATATGTTATTACCCTATAGGCATACTCGAAGAAGATTTTAACAAAAATTATACTTAAAAACCCTCAGATATTTTGAAATCTGGGATTTTTCTAAATTCTGAGCTCATAAAATATTAATATGGTTCATTTTATTTCCATATTTTCAAGATCATATTTCAGAATAAGAGCTAGTCATTGTAATTATCAAAACACTACATTCATTATGAATAATAAAAATTCTTAGTTGAAATTGGAAAAGAATATATATACACAAACATGTAAAAATACATATGAATTTTATTACAATAAACTTGTTTTTACTGGTATAATAATACAATATTTTACAGAGTTACAATTTGCCCTAAGGTCATTGTCTTTTATTAAGAGTTCAGAGTTTGGTCATTTACCATTTGACTGTGCTTTTCTAAATATAGATACAAGCCGCCATGACACCTCCTGGAAACACTTTTGATCTAACCTCACCCTTAAAGAAACATGGCGTCTATTGAAGCAGTGGTTTTGATGCATTTACTGTGGAGGCAAGAAAAAGTGACCAGAAATAGACGCTGCAGTGTGTGTTAATACCAGGATAGGTGATAGTGAAGTGGGGTCATTAGCAGGTAGGGTTGGGAATAACAGTGTTACTAACGCAGACACATTTCTAATTAACGGAGTAATTATTAATGACTTTATCCAGAACTGTATCACCGTTACCGTTACTCGAGAAATAATGTGACACATGACAGGCGGGTCTGGGTCATGAGTTAACCCTGTCCTCTCAGACGTGTGTCGATGACGTTTAAATATCGCGTCAGTTGTTATGGTAACGTCACTAACAAAAAGCGCCAAAACAAAGCGGGAACAGAAGAGGAAATCATAAAACTGTGGACGAGGGATGAAGAGATGCATTAAAAAACCTTCACCGATCATTGAGGCTCATTAACTGAGAAAAGAAAACAGTTGTTAAGGGCGTATTCACACTGCACTCAGAAAATCTGGACTTTCCAGGAAAGTTCGAACCTTATTGACAAGTATGAAACCTCCCCCGAACCTTGGTCCGGACTAAAGACCGAGTCTTTGGTCCGAGCTGAGGAGGTAGTCTCGGTCCGGACCAAGGTTCGCTGGTGCACAGTGTGAAAGCTCTTTTTAGGAAAGTCCGGACTATGGGACCAATTACGTCACAGTCACGTGCGCGGAATCTAGTCAACGTCCAAGCATGAGTCGCAGGAATACATGGGGAGACGAGGAAAGCAGGTATTTAATTGAAAATTGGTCGGATGATACTATAAAGACTGAATTAGAAAAGACTCATAAAACTAGTAACTGGCTCCATTTCCTGCAACAGTGTAGCGCGCTCATCTACTAACCAATCAGGGTCGAGTATAGAGAGACGCACGCTGTACACGCATTGACGACATGACGTTCTAAAGTCTGTTGGTCCAATTGATTCAATACAGTGTGAATGAAGACTGTAAATAAAGTCTGGATTATAAGTACAGTGTGAAAAGGCAAAAAAATGTTCTGGTCTGAACCTTGGTCCGGACTTTACTATGTGAATACACCCTTAGTCGCCTCACACACATGCACACGTTCACGCACACGTTCGCACGCACACACACAGTCACTTTTTAAACATGAGGTCGAGCTTATGTTAGAAGTTAATTTTAAATCGTCACACAGAGAAAATATTCAATATTCCAGTAAATTCTGCAGCTAAATATGGTGTAAAACCCTGAACCTTCCCACCTGTCTGTAGTTCTGCATAAACTGCTTTAGCCACAGTCATGTCATGTCATTGTCAGTCCGTCTGTCAGATGACACAACTCATCCACCGTGCTTTTAGGTTTCATGGTGTAAACTTACTGTCCCAGTCGAGCTGCTATAGAAGTTCGAGCTTTGTGTTTAGTTTATGTTTGGATCAAACCACAGGTTAATTAAGGAAGCATCTTAAATAACATCCACAATAATATCCACAGTAGATACTTTAACTGTTCTGCACAACTGTTTCGTTTCTTTGACATTTTTAAGCAAAAATAAAAAAAGTAACGCAAAAATACTTTTCCTGGTAACTGATTACTTTACTAGTGGAGTAACACAGTTAGTAACGTAATTACTGTTTTGGGGAAGTAACTACTGTTTGTAATTGATTCCTTTTTCAAAGTAACTGACCCAGTACGGGTCTGGTCGCTGCGTACCACGTTGGGTGCGAGGCCTATTGATACTGCTTAAAGTTCGATCTGATTCTGCTCTTTGACCTCTAATTTGACCCCCTGAACATGCATCAACACACACACTTCAGAAGTGTAAAAACTTACAAGTATTTATTCTCGTTATGAAAATCGGTAGACATGTTCATCATATGATGATGAACAAAAAACCTAATGATGACCACGCCCATAAACCAACAGGAAGTCCGCCATCTTGGATTGAAATTTGAAAAATGTTGAGTCGTGGATTTTCGTTGTCATTTGAATTTAACAAACTCCTCTTTGGCCGTTGAGCCAAATGAGCTCAAAATTGTTGAACACGATCTAGACAAGTGGGACATCAAAAGTTATCCAAATGTTTTTTTTGAAAAGTTGCATCGTTTCTGTGCTACGCTGTCGCAAAATTTGCAAAGTTTTCGAGAAAAATTACCACTACATAAATTTCTTCAGCTCAGACATACGAACACCGATTTAGTTGAAATTTGACTCAGACTCCTGGGTCTACACCTGTTTTTCATGTGAAATTGTTATTTTGCACCATAGCGCCCCCTACAGATTTGCCAAATGGCAGTAGATCGGACATACGAACACCGATTTGGCTGAAATTTGACTCAGACGTTTATCTTTTGGTCCTACACCACACATCGCAATAGAAATTGCGATTTTGCTCTATAGCGCCCCCTACAAAATGGCGATAGATCAGGCATAACTCGGGTGGCGGTCGCCAGGGGAGGCGGTCACGAGGGACGGCGAACCTTCTTTGTGGGTGGAATTCCGAAATTGTACACTTGTGCCTCTCTACTGCCCCCACAATTTCCTGTGGTATCATTCTGTCTGGAGCTCACAGGATTGTTAAACTCTTGACCAATGGACAAACTGAAACTACCAACGGAACCGGATGAAAATGTCCGTTTCTATAATTAACACAGGATATTAATTAGTCTAAATACAGTCTAAACTTGTGTCCTGTTCCAACCAATCCCATACTTACATGTGTTTTGGATGTTTGTCCAGATCAGTAGATAATTGATCAGATGACAATCTTCAGAAGGAAGAAAAGAAGCCACATTTGTCATATTTGCCTTTTGTGTAAAACATCCTTTTGAGTCTGTGGTGTTACTGTTGCACCTCAGAATGGTTTATATTTCCACAAAGATGAGATCATTCACTTTTGTTTGATGTTCAACAAGTTTAGGTGCATTAATACGGGTGTTGTATATTAAAATAATGTTATGTTACATGAGTAGAGTGGGATGTGAGGCTGGTTAGAGGTTAATGTGTGACTGATAAAGGTAGAAAAGAGGCTGAACACACACTCGCAGCCGCCTGCATGGACAGAAAAGCTGCTAGATCTTGATTCGTGTCTGTAAAAAGCCTGCAGGTGTGGTCCACTCCAGCCGCGTTGGCTATTAGCACAGCCCATCATTGGTATTCATTTCCTGCTCCTAATTCCCCCACAGTATTTTTTCCCCTCTCACTTGACAGAGGACCGTGGGTTAAACGCCGGGGGGAGCGCTCCATCACGACTAGATCTGATCCAATTAAATACAGATTTAATCAGCCCCGCAGTCGGAAAGAGAATACGCAATGTGATCAGGCTGGAGGTAACTGGAGGCCCTGCTGTGGACTGACTGGTTCCCATTTCAGATTTGGAGAAGTAGTGAAGTTGTGTTAAAGTTACGGCTAAAACTGAAATAAACCATGACAGGTTATTTAGGACTGGTATTTAATTAAAGTTCATTACTTACCTTATAACAGGGGGTTATTTAGTTTATTTTCAGCTACAAAATGACAGGTACCATAACTTAATTCTGTGCGTTCAATTAACAAATGTACATTTTACCGTATTTTTCAGACTATAGCGCGCTTTAAAGACTTTGAATTTTCTCCAAAAACGACAGCGGGTTTTATATATGGATTAATTATGGTTGTGGTTTTGACTTTTTATCTCATAACTTTAACTTTTTAATTTTGTTTTTTTTTTA
>CM035793.1:45866238-45888738 GCA_020466265.1 Siphamia tubifer | reverse complement strand
GTTGTGGCTGAGGAATTTAACAAGCTTAGGGTTTGTTCTGCATTAAAGTTGCCAGTCATTTATGTTAATGTAAACAACTTCTCCACTTTCTTCACCCTTTCATGTTTACAGTGATGAATTATGTGCGATCAGATTGTGCCCTCGTACCCTGGGTGTCATTGACATTCACATCGTTCCTACAACCTTTATTGAAAAACCACAGAGGACAAATGTCTTCGTGTTAGTAGCATTATATAAAACACTTTATCTCACTCCATTGTATTTAAAATCTTGCAATTAATGAAAAATTACTTGAGGAAATCATACAGTGTTCTGCAGAAAAAGCTCCATCGAGGTGTAATTTGTTAATTATACTGTGAAATGATTCCAGTTCTTAGTGTGTGTTAATGTTTCTGCTTCATCCTCCCTGTGGGGACGTGTTCTGGTGTAAGTACGTTTGCGAGGTGAGGTACGACGTGTTTAATGTGGGTCCGTTTGTTAAATTCATGAATGACACATTCGTGAAGTTATGTCGCTTTAATGGTTTCTGTGTGTGTGTGTGTGTGTGTGTGTCTGTGTGTGTGTGTGTGTGTGTGTGTGTGTGTGTGTGTGTGTGCGCACGTTTCCACTTTTCTCTAACGTCACTAATTCTTGACAGATTCTTCTGAAATTCATCATGTAGAAGAAGACACATGTAAGGATTAAACAAACCCAGTTTCAGACAAATCAACTCAGTAGCTTCAGACGCTATATTGAATTTTCAACATTTATTAGTGATTTAATATAATGACTGATAATGATGGACTTGTTATTGGACAAGATCAAAGATTTCATATAATTCATGAAGTTACTACAGTCTGAGTGGATTTGTAGTCTGTCTGTCTGTCTGACTGTCTGTCTGTATGTCTGTCTGTCTGTCTGACTATCTGTCTGACTGTCTGTCTGTACTAGGATTTCTCTCAACTCGTACGAAAAGCAGCGAATCAGCTTTAATAAAAATATCACCGTCTTTGCTTCAGAAGCAGCTGTGTCACCTCTGGAAACAAATCCACGGAGCTCTCTGATTTGAAATGTCTTTCGTGTTTGTTTTCAGTTCATATTTATGTCAAATCTATGGCTGACCCATGAATTGAGTTGCCATGTTTTCAGTTTGTCTTATCGCAGTTGTCCAATTATCAGAATTCTCTGTCTGTCTTACTGACTGACTGTCTGCCTGTCTGTCTGACTGACTGTCTGACTGACTGACTGTCTGCCTACCTGTCTGTCTGACTGACTGACTGTCTGCCTGTCTGTCTGACTGACTGACTGTCTGCCTGCCTGTCTGACTGACTGACTGACTGACTGTCTGCCTGTCTGTCTGACTGACTGACTGTCTGTCTGTCTGTCTGCCTGTCTGTCTGACTGACTACCTGCAACATTGCTCAGAAAGTTATGGGTGAATTCTGATGCAGTTTCCAGGATGTTGTTAGTGTCACAAGGAACAAAGGATTATATTTTAGTGATGATCCAGAAGAGTTCCACTGCAGTACATGGAGAATACATTTGGTGGGCGTTAGTGTCACATTAACCCCTCCCATGGTTCCTACTGCCCTGTCGGAATGCAAACCTGAAGGTTCCTTCGGAACTATATCGTTATGAGAATGATATAGTTCCTAGAACTACTTAGAACTACTCTGTGGGAAAGAAGCTAATGTTCTGTTTAAGTTAATGTTTGTTCTTTGTTTGGTTTGTAAGTGTTTGTTCTTTACCTTCTGCTTTATTCATGCCATCGTTGTTCTGTGCTGTTGGTTAGCATTGGTGCTATGCTAGTTTTGTTATAATTGTTGGTCTATGGTAATTACCTCCACTTGTCTGTCTGTTAGCGAGCAAGATAACTCAAAAAGATAAGGACGGATCTTGATGAAAATTTCATGACACGTTTTTCCAGAAGAGATCCTGGATTCTAGATCACTTTGAAATGTATTCTCCATTTACCGCACTTTAAGATTTCTAAGTGATCTAGAATCCAGGATCTGTTCCAGATTTTATATATATATATATATATGTTTGTGTGTGTGTTGAGTTGAAAGTCTGTCTTAGTTTTAGTCGAAAAACTAACAAGAAATTATGAAAATATTTACATTTATAAATTATCCTTTAACAATAAAATGTCAATAATGTGAACAACTATGAACAACCTTAGCAACCCCCCCCCCCTAACCCCAACCCCCTCAGGTGGTATATTGTAGGTGGTTGGCGTACACAGTACAAAGGTTACCGTTTGGCTCCTTCAGGACGCTCTGGGCTCATCCCGCTGTCCTGGGCTTTTTCTAAACAGAGCTGTGTTTGAAGTGCTCGGTTGGGTGCCTTCGCTTTTCTGCACCGGGGCGAGCGTCGTGGTGCTCGTTCAACTCTGGCAGCCGGTCTGTAGGTTCCTCCTTTTGTATTTGCATACCGAACAAACAGGAAATTGTGTTCATTTGTATGCAAATGAGTTTGTCCCCAAGGCTGGGATTTTGAATTAAAAGTTTTACCGTCCCATTAATTCCAAATTACACACAGGCACTGACACGGGCTCCTCCACCCGGCAGGGGGGGGTATCTGACTTACCATCCAAACGTATGTCCGTCAGTTTTAGGCTCTTTAGTTTACCATCTGCCAAAACAGAGTCTGAATTTGGGTTTAATCTGGTCGGCTGATTTGCAGATTGATCGTTTGCACCACGTTGCAGTCTCCTCTTAATTACGTTGCCAAAATATGCAAGATTTTAGCGTGATTGATATTCCGGGATACGACCGGAGACAGACGGGAGGAGGCCTCGGCGTGGTTGACTGACAAGTTGTGAGGTGCACGGTGAGCGAGAGGGAGTGGTGAAGGCCGTCCGCCATACCGATGTTGCACAGCTCATCAGCCCCCGCTCATTAAAATACATGTACAACCTTATGAAAAATGCATGACCCCATGGCTGACGAGTGGCATGTATGGCCTGATGCTGACAGTCAAGGTAATATGAAAAATTAGCCCCTTCACGTCGGTGACTGAAAAAGCTCTTGGCATGAGACCTTGTCTTGTCATAATGCTGCCAATCACAAACTAATGTTATATGAATTCAGCTATTTATGATGTAGATTACAATCATATGATGTATACGTGTCAGTCTGGGGATTGGATTTGCATTTAAAATATTAATGTGAGCAGTAGTTACATTTCGTTTCTCATTTATGCTAAAAATAAAATTTGTCATCATTTGTCATTTGTCGTCATTATTTCTAATGGATGGATGGGTACATGCATGTTAGAGCTGGACAATATATTGTTTGAACATTGTGTGCACAATAGTCACATTGAAGGTCATGCAATTATTTTATATATATATATATATATATATATATATATATATATATATATATATATATATATATATATCAGGGGTGTCAAACTCATGTTAGTTCAGATCTACATTCAGTCAAATATGATCTGAAAAGGGACAAACCAGTAAAATAATAACATTTAAAAGAGTAAAATTACATTATGATCACATTTATATCAGAATCACTTTATTTGTCATTTGCATATCCAAGACACACAAACAGAAATTTCAGTTGACCGAACCCCTCCCAGGCTGATCAGGTCATGCAGCCACCGGCGCTACCCTGATCTATCTATAATGTTTCCCTCAAAATGTGAAAAACATCATCAACTTAACACATCTTAAGAAAAACAAGTGACATTTGAACCATTTTCTGCCTCAGTATCAGTTTGTCATTTGCACATGTTCACAACAACTGACGTTTTCATTACAAATACACTAAACATTTAGTCACAGGCAGAATATTTATAAAATGACATTTCTCATCAGATATTTCAGCTGGTTCGTATGTGTTCGTCCATCATTAAAGCAGTGGTTCAGTCACAGCAGTTTTTATAACTTTAGCCTCAAATACGTTATATGGGTCAAAATGATTGAAAGTTTATTGATAAAATCCCAGTAAAATGTCTCCTGAACACTTCTAACTATGAGTGTTTGTTAAATTCCTAGCGTAACTTCTTCAAATCATGTCTTTTAGGAAGAACAACAACTGACTCTGACAGTAATTAAGTCTAAAACTAAGAAAAATCGACTCCAAACACGACTTTCCTTGGCGCTGGCGTTAGGTATTTCCCCGTCATGTTTGGTACCGTTGGAAAGATGGGGATTCCCTCTAGACAACCCTTAAATAGAAATCTACAGAATTATAGATTTGAACCAATGGGAGGCCTCAGAACAAAGCCTTCTGCACTAAACTAAATCCCGTTGCTATGGCGATGTTGAAAAAATGACCAGATTTGTACAATTGGAAAGTATTTTTAATAAGCGTTCAGATAAATATAAATTTTTAATTTCTGAAATTTGACCCAAGTGACTGGTTTTGTACTGGAAGGTCACATATTTATTCAGTTTTTTTTTGTAAAAGGATGGTTTAATATAAAGATTTTCATGTAATTTTACCTTTTTTTTGTTACATTAAAATCTGTAGTTTTAATAAAAAACAACAACATACATTTTCAAGTAACAAAAGGATATTTTTTAAACATTAAAATTTTTTTTTTTTTTTATAGTAAAGCATAGTTAATTTTACAGTTTAAAATGTACTTGATTCTGTGTCAATACATCTTTTTTTTTTATCCGTAAATGAAGAAAAGGTTTTTACTGTAAATGTTTATTTAACCACAGCTTCTAGAACTTTACTGTAAAAGTAACATTTTAATTGTTTACAGTGTGTATTATGACTGATATGTGTTTAGTTATTTACGTTCCTTGCGTTTGGACTAAATACATCAATTAATCAATCATGGTTTATTCACAATGAGTTAAATCTTCTAAACGTTCAGCCTGTGTTTGCTCTTTTTTTTTTTTTTTTCTACTTTCAATGCAGCAAAAATATGTTAATTTATGAGGACAAATTTGGCTTTTTAGAGAGGTCTCGTAGCTGCTTAATGAACATTACCATCAATGGATGTGTGAAAAATATTAATTTCTGCCCACTAGGAACAAATAGCACACCCAGTACTGTTCAGAAATTAATAATGCATGGAGCACATCTTGTACACATGCTGACTTTTGGCAGACGTCTGATGTCTGTGTGTGATGAGCCAAGGGGGACACATCATTTCTGACTCTCCAGTTGGAGCCACGGTGGCCAAGTGCCCGTCGCTGGCGTTGCTAATGAAAAAGGCCGTATGACTTTGTCTCTTTTCCTCCTTTTAAGTGAGATGTGTTCTTCAACCATGGTTTATAACAAAGACAGACACTGGGTCAGAAGAAAATGGATCCGTACAACTAGGGTTTTTTTTTTTCTCTTTATATAGAATTTTTTGACTCATTTGTCTCTGTTTATTAACCCTTTAACTACTGACACTGTAAATAAAGAAAGAAAGTAAGCAATAAAAACTGTCAAAGTGATCAATAAAAATGAACCAAAAAAGTGAATAAACCAACAAAAATAATAAGTAACATGAACAACATAAAACACAAAAGGAACAAAAATGTTCAAATAAAAAAATAAATAAATGTAGAAAAATAAACAAATTTGGCAACAAAATGAACATAAAAACAAATAAATATTTAGAAAATAAAAAATATACTATGAAACAATTTGTAGAACAATTAAAGTAAAAAAAGTAAGAACTTATATTGTAATTTGGTTCCAATAGTTTTAGTTTTCTCTCTTTCTTTTTTTCTAAATCCTTTTGTTTATTTCCGTAGTTCAGCTCCATGAACAAAACTCGACAAAAACACAGATTTACATTTTTTTTAATTTTATTCTGAATATTAAACTAAACCATCCATTCAGAATGCATCAGCGCTGATACATCAGTGGTTAAAGGGTTAAACTTCTACTCAATTTCACACTAAAGTAACATGTTTGATTATATTATAAATGAAAATATTAAGATGAAAACTGGAACATTGGAGGCGGGTCCTGTTAAACGATGCAATAGACATTTTTGGACATTAATTGATGTTTTGGACGACATATGGACCACATTAGGACAATTTTTCTTGTTTATTTTTAATATTTTTGTTGGACTATGACTGTGTTTGTTGGAATATGTTTCCTCTGTGGATAATTATAATAATAATAATAATAATAATTCATTTTATTTGATGGCGCCTTTCAAGACTCCCAAGGACACCTTACATAAAAACAGATTGAAAATACAGTTAAAATACAGTTAAATTTACAATGAATACAGTTAAATTACAATTACACTGAAAAATACAGTTAAATTATAGTTAAAAATTACAATGAATAGGCAGCTCTGAAGAGGAATTATGAGATATAAAGGTTCAGATCAGCTGTTTGTCAGTTGTTTTTTTTAACAAATGAGTGCTTGTACCTGCTGTGGATATTAAATCAGAAAGTGGTTTATATCTTCTGATGTGTGAGAATCTCTGTTGTTAAACTACATTAGGTCATGTGACATTTAGGACAGTTTTCACCAGTTCATAATCCTAGAAAAGCAAAAGTCACAAAATGTCATGAAGAAAAAGAAAAGATACCCAGTACTTTGGTCAAATTGACCCTTAACATTAATACAAGGGTCTTCAGTCCATTAATGGGCTTGGGGGGGGGCCCAGTTTATGCCAAAAAGACTTTTTTTTAAAGAATCAGAATCAGAAAGAGTTTTATTGCCATTGTTCGTATAATACACATGTAGTATACAACTAGGAATTTGTCTCGGTGTAACGCTGCAACATTCAACATATAGTATATCAATAAAAGAAGAGAAAAAAAAGAATTATGTCTATATATGAAGAGTTCATTTGCAAAAACAGATAACTCCATTTTTCTTTTTTTTTCACAAAATGTAATTTTTGTACTCTACATTCCACAAATAAAACTGATTTATTTGATATATTATTTATTTCATTTGGTAAGATCCACTAAATTGAATAAATAATATATCAAATCAATGAGTATTACCTGGAATGTAGAGTAAAAAATGCAATTTTCTGAAAAAAAAAAGAAAAATGGAGTTATCTGTTTTTGCAAATGAACTCTTCATATATATATATATATATATATATATATATATATATATATATAGTATAAAAAAATAAAATAAAAAAATATAATAAGCATGCACCAAGATAGAATAAGATAAAAATAAATATAGTGAAAATATGTAATGTGCAATTCTGTGGGGGCAATGTGCAAGTCAGTGTAAAGGAACGAGTCATGAAGATACGGACCCCCCCACACACACAAACACACACACACTCACACATACACACACTCACACACACACACACACACACACAGCTGAAGTACCAGTCGTACCTGTGTCATGCCTTAACCTATTCTTTTAGTTCTTATATGAAGTCAACCCAACACTGCTGTAACCTTTTCTTAGTGTCAGAATAAATACAGTTTGATTAATTGTTTTGCAGAGATTCTGTCTGAAGTCATAAATGCATGTTGTTTTTCCTGGATAAGACGCAGCCTTTTAAAAGGACACAGTGCACTCAATGAAACAATAGAAAATCTCCTTTAATGCTGCGAATAACAATCTGCTTAAATGGAATTTGACTTCATAGATGCTGTTAAAACTTCTTTTTTTTTTTTTTTATTCATTCAGAACATTTATTCAGAGTGATTTGAGGATATCATGCAGTTGTATTTTATGCAGTATTGTTACTGGGAAAAAAAAAATCAATGTGAAATTTAACAAGAACAGATGGAACTTGGGTTGTTTCATTCTGAATAACACTGTATTTCAACACAGGCAGATTTTTCTTTTCATTAACAAACTGGCAAATGCAGTCGCTGCTCTGCTCATCTCATTTTGAGCTCCACACTCATGTTGAATCTTTTACCACCACGTGCTTCTTAACAGGCATGAGGCTGACATTTATACTTGTGAAGTTTTTCTCTCGTATTGATTTTTCAAACTCGACAGCAGATGAAAGTCACATATAGGACTGAGTGACTTTGAAGTAAACAATAAACAGTCCAGTTTATACCAATAATTTGTCCAAATGAAGGACACAGGTGTCAAACTCCAGTCCTCGAGGGCCGGTGTCCTGCATGTTTTAGATATTTCCCTCTTCCATGTGATTCAGTTTAACCCTTTAACTCCTGAGAACTAACAAAATAATTGGTAACATGAGCAAAGTTAGACAACTAATGGTAGAAAATCAAAGAAAAATTAAAAGAACCAAAATGTAGTAAAATAAATGAAAAGAACAAAAACTAATAAATATTTACAAAATGACAAATAATATGGAAAATGTTGGGGGAAAAATGACTAAAGAAGAACACTAGTAATGACATTTGGTCACATCAATAAAAAAAAAAATGGTGAAATAAAATAATACAAAAAAAAAAAAAAAAAACATCTCTTGCTTTTTGGCACCTTTTCCATGTACAAAATAAAATAAAACTGTTGAATTTTTCTGAATATTTAAACAAAATCATCCATTCATAACGCATCAGCGCTGACACTTAAAGAGTTAATAATCAGACTGATAATGATGTAATGACCTCCAGGTGGAATGGAAGAAGGAAACATCTAAAACATGCAGGACACCGGCCCTCGACGACCACACTTTGACACCCCTGGTTTAGGCTGAAGTTAATACTTATGATGCCTAACCCTATTAACAAACATAAAGACAACAACAACAAAGCAACAACAAAAATATACAAAACATAAGATAAAGTCCAGAAGTAGAGGAAGGAACAGAAGCGCTCCGAGAATTTAACAATATACTGAAAAGACGACGTATTTTGGAATACATTTTGCCGCATTATGTAATAAGTTATTAGTTATTCTGTTTTGCAGCAGTAGGTGCTTTGGTGTGTGACATTAAAACTGATGCTGCATATGTTCGACACCTGTGGTCAAAGTATTCACATTCTGTACTTAAGTAGAAGTGCAGCTACTGGTGTGAAGAAATACTCTGGTAAAAGTAGAAGTACTGATTCAACCCCTTTATTAAATAAAAGTTAAAAAAAAAAAAGTTTAATTTCTGAATTGTAATAAAGTACAAAAGTAAAACAATTTTTTCCGTGACTGCAATAATATTTAAGCAGGAAAAGTTTGAAAAGTATCCAAAATAAAGCTTGTAAAAGTCAGTTACTGTGTAGAAATTGTGTTTAATCAGGTCACAGTTCCTCAGTTTTGTGGATATGGACAAAACATTTTGGAAAAATAAAAAAAGTCAGAATTGAGATAAAAAGTAATCAAGATTTTTTTTTTTTATTGATAAATATGGTATTAAAAATGCATAATTTTAAGATAAAAGTTTAAAATTGTGAAATTAAAAGTCAAAATTATGGGATACAAAGTTAAAATTGTGAGATGATCATTTAACTATAATATATAAAGTCAGTTTCTTCACTTATTTTTCCTTCTGTCACGTCTGTTTGACAAAGTAACACGTCTATGTATAATGTAAAGAGTATAAAGTACAGATATTTATGCAAAAATGTAGGACGTAAAATTAAAAAGTTGCCAGAAAAACAAATACTCACATAAAGTACAGATACCTAAAAGAATCTACTTAAGTACAGTAATGAATGAAGTACTTTTACTGAGTTACTTCTACTTCTGCCTGATGGATGGATGGATGGATGGATGGATGGATGGGTGGATGGATGGATGGACGGACGGACGGACGGACGGACAGATGGATAGATGGGTGGATGGACGGACGGACGGACGGACGGACGGACGGACGGACGGACGGACGGACGGATGGATGGATGGATGGATGGATGGATGGGTGGATGGATGGATGGACGGACGGACGGACGGACAGATGGATAGATGGGTGGACGGACGGACGGACGGACGGACGGACGGACGGACGGATGGGTGGATGGATGGATGGACGGATGGGTAGATGGATGGTCTTTATTGTCATATAAACAAATGTACAATGACATTTAAACATCTCCTTCAGTGCCACATATTTAAAAATATTTAAAAGCCTAAAAATAAAGTCATGTTTGTGATAAAAAGTTATCGTTTAAACCAGGTCAGAACTGTCACAGTTTAGTCTGAAACAAACATCAATAATAGTTTTATGCCTTAATTAGCCTCAGAATTAAAGTCATTTAATATAAATGTTATTTTTCCAGCCAACATTCACAGACTGAGCGATACTTAAATAAATCCACTTTAACGTTTATTTTCCATGACGTTCACACGTCTGTCTGAATGTAATGGATGTGATGATAATGTCAGTTTTTGTCCTTTCGTTATAAATCTGTCTGGAAACATATGGAATGGATCCACATTCATGTAAATGAAGCAAGTTTAGACTTGGTGGTTATGCCCATTTTTTTTTCCCTGCCATGATTTAGTGACGGCAACTGTCAGATTTTTAAAAATATGTTAATTGAAGTACAGTTTTTCTGACATTTGTTATCATATGACAGAAAAAAAATCAGTATTAGCCTGTATCAGTCATCGGCTAAGGCTGATGTAAAAAAAAAAAAAAAACCAGTCAGTATCAATGTTATGACCCGAAGGTTGCGACATATTTTAGGGAGAGCACAGGAGACAAAAGGGTTCAAATGTGTAAAACAATTATTTTATTTTTAGCACAATATTTTTGACTAAATTAACCCCCTTAGCGGCCCACATACCGCTACCCCTGCCCTGTCAAAACAACCCACAACTAAACCCTGTCAAAAGAAATAAACCCAAACCAGGACTCACTGGGTCAAACAAAAAACAAAAGCAAAAAGGTTAAGTGCAGCGCAGCGCAAACTCCTGTTGAGCGTGCGGTCCTTTTGTGAACGCTGCTGGAACTGGCGTAACAATATATTTAAGTTAGCTAATAAAAATAAATAAGGAATGATCAAAAAACCAGAGGGAAAAAACAAGGTGTGCTGGAACATAACAATTGGGACCCAAAAAAATACAGGTCAATTTATCATTAATTTTGGAATCATCTAGTTTTTTTTTTTTTTTTTTTTTTAATAAAATGAACATTCATAGATTATTTGGTCAAAATAAAGTCTTCCTGTCTTCGTGGGATACATTTACTGATAGTTTACATTATATTTCTATTAGCTTAGCCTAGCTCAGAGGGGCCGCCATCACACCTCAAAAAAGCCACATTAGTTGATCATTAATTTTGGAATCATCAAATTTTCTTTTATAAAACTAAAACTCGTAGATTATTTTGACAGTCAAAATATTGTTTTCTAATCTTCATGTGATATGTTTACTGATATTATACTTTTATAATTATATTTGTAGTTTACATTATATTAGTTTCATTATATCTAGTTTGTATTTTAGATTAGATTTCTATTGGCTAAGCTCTGTTAGCTTAGTTCTGTTTTTAGACCATTTTTAGGCCTCAAAAAAATCCATATCAGTTGATCATTCATTTTGTTTTCTTTTATAAAATGAAAACTCTTGGATTAATTTGACAGTCAAAACCGTTTTTTTAATCTTCATGTTATCTTATATGTTTACTGATAGTTTACATTATATTTCTATTAGCTTAGCTCTGTTATCCTAGTTCTGTTTTTAGACCTAAACCAGATGCAGTAAAAGCATAAATCACCTGTTTTCTCTGTCGTTTGTTTTATCAGCCGCTGAACTACAGATGTGTTTGGAATCATCTAAACAAGGTCAGAACTGTCAACGTTTAGTCTGAAACAAAGAGCACTTCAGAAAAGATAACACCACATAATAGCTTTATACCTTCATTAGCCTCAGAATCAAACTCAATGACTATAAAGGTTCTGTTTGAGTTTTCCAGCAAACATTACAGACTCAGTTATATTTAAACAAAAAAAAACACTTTCCTAACATATATCTTCCATGGCGTTCACATATCTGAAGGCTGAAGGTAATGGATGCATTGTGATAATGTCAGTTTTTGTCCTTGTTACTTTTCCTTTAGTTATAAATCAGTCTGGAAACATATGGAATGGATCCAGATTCCAGTAAATGAAGCAAATATTGGGTATTGATATGATTTTCGGCAGTGTGGAGCTTAGTCGTGCATTTGCTCCGTCGTCCGTTCTCACTAGTTCAGAACGGAACAGTGTCTTTGTACGATGTGTGACAAAACCTACGGCTTTGTAATGAGTTGTTGATACGTTTCTGCACCAGTGCCGCTGTCTGTGTGCTGTACTTAGTGGACAAGGTGAATTCCACAGTGTGACAGAAAAAAAAAAAGAGGAAGCTGTTTTTCAGGAGCAGCCAACAAAGCCCCGTGTCCCTGAACATCAAATTATGTTTGTACGGTTCCAAATAATTTCATGAAATAACCCAGGTTAATTAGATAAAAGAGTAAAAGCTTCAGTTTCCTGTCGAGCGGGGGTCTTAAACACAACTTAAATATTCAGAGTTTTCCATCAAACATTAACAGATGGAGTTATATTTGAATAAATATCTTGCAGTTTCATCATGTATAGACTTCATGGCGCTCATATATGATGTTAAAAAAGACACAAAAAAAAAGGTATCCAGCCCCCCCCCCCCCAAAAAAAAATCCTTAGAGACCCTAATGTTAACCCTTAAGCCTAATTTATTCCTCTGGAACTGGAGGAAACTCGTGTTTCCATTCCTGACGTTGCTCCCGGAGCATTTATGCCTCCGTCCGTATTATGGATGATGTGTTTGAAATCCTCTAGGGGGCGGTAATGAGTCGCATTGCAGAGGGTTCAAGAAACATGGCGTCTATTGTAGCAGTGGTTAGGGTTGACCAGAAATAGACGCAGAAGACGGAGTGTGTGTCGAGTGAATACAAAGAGGATAGTTGATGGTCAAATTAATGTCATTGGTTCTAATGGTGAGTCAGATGAATGAGGAGAAACATTGTCAGTATTTCAGGATGACTGCTGACACCATCAACCGTCTGCTTGTCCAGGTTAAGCCTAATTTATTCCTTAAAGCAGGGGTTCTCAAACTTTTTTGGCCCAGGTCCCCCTTGGAGGGGTGAAATTTTTCCATGTCCCCCCTCATCCTCGCGATACTGAAAATGATAAAAAACCACTTCAACAATGATTATTATGAAACAATGATAACCTTTTTTAATAGTGCTTTTGTGCAAACCAGCCACATTTTCAGGTATTATAATATAAATGAACACTTCAGAAACAACAATTTTAAATAATTTTAAAATAATAAACTAATATAACTATCAATGTACTTTCTCTTTTTAGGGTTAGGGCGTTTGTTTTTGTCATTGTCATTTTCATTGTCATTTCTTTTACCACTTCTTGAGGAACTTGGCGGACACAAAAATCGATCCATGTTCGCTGCAGGGTGGCTAAAAATAGCCTGTGACTCGCTCCGTCTCAATTTAGTCAAGCTGGCATTAAACAGCGCTGTTACTTCCGTCCCCCTAGGGGTCCGTGGACCCCAGTTTGAGAACCGTGGCCTTAAAGTCCTAGTGGGAACCTTCTTCGTGGGTAGAATTCCGAAATGTTATACTTGTGCCTCTCTACTGCCCCCATAATTTCCTGTGGTAGTGCTCCTCACTGGATTGTTAAAGTCTTGACCAACGGACAAACTGACGAGTGAAACTACCAATGGAACCGGATGAAAATGTTTCCATAATTAACAAAGGATATAAATTAGGCTTAAGGCTGATTGAAAAAACTGTATCCAGCCCCAAGAAATCCATATTATTTAATCATTAAAACCCAATTATTAACCCTTAAAGACCCTAATGTTGTAATATTACAACACCAGGTCTCTCGGGGTCAATATTTTACTGTTTGTTTTCAGATTATATTGGGCTGAATGTAAAACTGAACTAAAATCAGTTTGATACCCGTGCACTAAGGCTGATGTAAAAAAAACAAACAAAAAAAAAAACCTAAAGAAAATCCATATTGACCCCAAAAACATCCATATGGGTCGATCACTAGCTTTAAGGAAATGATGTAACACGTCTGTCCAACAGGTTATGTAGTGCAGCACACAGCTTGTATTCATGTACGGGTACAGATTGGCCTATAAGCTGTCAACTGGTGGCAGAGAACTGTGTGAGGCCGACAACATGTTCTGTTGCTTTTTCCCCAGCCACCTTCAACTTCCTGAGGCACAGAACATTTCTGAAGGCAGGGCTGAAAGAGGCCAGAGAAATGCAATTACTGGTAAATAGAGACTCCCTGCTACTGCAAATTTATCCAGGGTCCAGAAATTATTCCTCACAAGCCTGCTAGAGGTCCATACGTGTGTGTGTGTGTGTGTGTGTGTGTGTGTGGCACTGGTGTGAATCATTGTGGCGGTACCATTAAAGCTTATCAGACTCCAGTGGAGCTGCCAAACTGTGCTTGGCGCTCTCCTCGCCCCCCCCTCCAGGGCGTCTTTGAGTGGCTGTGACTGCCGGTCGTTGCCCACTCACGCTCTCCCGCTGACCCTCGCTCGCTCTCAGGTGGAAAGGCACAAAAAAAAAAGGCCTTGGCAGCTAAATTCTAGGAGGCTTTTAAAAGACAAGTCAGTCTAATTCAATTCTCCCAATTCAACACTAATAACACAGGTGGATATGGGGGGGGGGGCTAATGGCGCTGGTACGTTTTGTGCTGGGTTCTTCTCACTACACCCTTTAACTAGGGTTGTCAAAAAAATCGATTTTAGATACTAAATCGATATTGACCCTTGGTATCTAATTAGATACTAAGTTGCTGGAAAATTGATTTTTGTTTTTATGGCGCGTCGCCGCTTTTTTGTAGCGGGTAACGTTAAGAATTCTAAACAGGCATCAACGCGGTCAGCTCTGGCACAGCCGTAATGCCGGCGTGTAAGTTAAAGTCTCTTTTTTTTCTCCAGCTGCCTCTGACAGCACACGGGATGACGCCAGTGCGACCACAGACCTATACACTATTTCTATAGGTCTGTGATTGGACCATCCGATGTAACTTTGCTTTTAAAGGCCTCCATATAGTCGAATGTTTATGCGCGCGGGCGGCAGCCAGGCGGTAGCGCATAGTATCACGTTACCACCACGGAGGCCACCGTGAGCATGTCAGCCTATCATTTTTGACGTGCGCGGTGCTAGTCCCGCAAGGGGTCCGCGGTGGTCACATGATGCAATACGCTGCCGCCCGCGCACATAATGCTCGACCATAAAGAGGCTTGCAGTTAGCACTGCAGAAGGGCTTGAACAAAAAGATAGGCCTACCTTAACTTGCCAAGAGATAGACATGCATTTATTCTGCACCCGCACTCACTACCTTTTTTTTAGCAGTCCATGGAGGACATTTTAAAAGGAATCCCTCACATCTCCAGTATCGAAATTAGTATCGAGTATTATCCTTAGTATCGGTATCGAGTTGGAAATTTTAGTATCGTGACAACCCTACCTTTAACCTGTCGTCCTCTTTTACCAACAGTTTCCCAGCTCCTCCCACACTACCCATTTCTTCTGCTCTTCCTGTTCAATCAGTTGAAAGAAAATGACTTGTAATGACTTGTGGCAAATGTGACACGCTTCTCCATCTCCTGAAATGCACACTTACAGCCCCTATTGTATTCGGTGACAGTTCGTTCAAGGACGGGACAATAGTGGAGAGCGTGAAATAGTAAAGACGCGCACGTGGAACAACGATCGATGGCTTTGCTATTCTTCCACCAGAGTTTGAATCAAAACTCTTTTCTTTTTTTTTTCTCTGACGAATATTAATCCTCTGCCACTTTCCGTGTCTTTTGATTGATTACAGCATCTGCTTATTTTACTCAGGCATTCTCTTCAGGACTCCTCTACTGCAGGGGATGGTATACAAGACTGATTTAACAGTAACACTCATGGCGTTTGATGAATAGCAGTAGATGGAGACATTTATTTTATCTTCATTTAATTATATATTTTGGAAGAAAATGTCTGTTGTTGTTTTTACTTGACTGTACTGGAGGTCACACATAAAAATAACCCTAACCCTATGCCATTTCATTTGGTTCACTCAACTATATTGTATTTTTATTTGACCATAAAAATGTCAAAATTGAAGAATAATTTTTAAGTTGATTTAATGTAAAACACCAGAGCAAAGAAATAAATAAGAGAAGGATTTGAACGAAGGAAATGAGACCAATGAGTCCTTTTTTAACGTGCCCCTCAAATAATCCAAGCTTTTTATGAAAATCTATGTTCATTAAATATAGGAAAAAACAAACTTTTACTGAAAAACTGCAAAATACAGAGGATAATATTCTAATAATTGTTGACAAATCACTTCAGGTTAAAGGGACAGTTCAGTATTTTTCACTTGAATATGTTTGTCATCATCGTCTTTACCCCCGACAGTTTACTGTGAGTCGAGTTCCAAAATATCCAGAATTTCGGAACCGGTTCGTTTTCAGAATCCTAGTCACGTCCAGTTCATTTTTAACTAACTATATGTATCTCTGTTTTCGACATTGGATCTAAATCCGTCCAATAAACGCTCTCTTCACTGGTTTCTTCCATAGCGACAGTCGCCATGGTTACTTCCTGCCCTCCAGCTGAAATCGTGACGTCATCATAGTCACATGACTGAAACCTACCTATTGGGCTTCACTTATCCACATGGTTATGAGCTGTAGCTACGTTACTTCCTGTGCACCGAGTCTCTACCAGAATGCGAAGGTGTGTCTTTTTAAAACCTGCTGCAAATTGACAAGTATCCTCCTGTACGCGTCAGTTCAGAGTCTGAGCAAAAGAGGCACGTCACAGGTATGTTCAAGTACCGTAGGAATTGGACCAGTTGTCACAGCCAGTGTTAACAAACGTCTCCTTGAGGCACCGACATTTATTCAAGAAAGAAAACAAAGAAAGAAGCAGCAGCTGCGTTTGGAAGGAGGTGATTAAAGTGATTCAAAGAAGGAAAGTTCATCCAAAAGTACAAGTTAGTAGAGCTGCAAGTAAAGTAAAGAAACTCTTTTTTTTTTTTTGTGGAATACTTAATGCGACCCAGACTGACCCAGACTCTACCTGTACCTGCAGCAGCCTCCAGGGACGTTGACTTTAAGACCCCTGCTCTACAGGACCCTGGAGCTTTTCCTCTTATCTAATCAACCCTCGTCATTTCATGAAATTATCTGGAACCATCCATTCAAACATTTGCATCAGTGATGTTCAGGGACACACGTGTTGTTTGGTTCAGACTAAACTGTGAGAGTTCTGACCTTGTTTAGACGATTCCAAACAGACCTGTAGTTCAGCAGCTGATAAAACAAAGTACACACAAACAGAATGATTTATGTTTTTACTGCATCTGTTTTTAGTCTAAACACAGAGCTAAGCTAACAGAGCTAAGCTAATAGAAGTATAATGTAAACTATCAGTAAACGTATCCCATGAAGACAAGAAAACCATCTTATTTTGACTGTCAAAATCATAAATAGGTGCAAAGTGAAACATTTTTCAAAGGTTTGAAGATGTGTTTATTTTTTTTTAAAAAGTAGTTATTTTTATGTATTTTTAAAAGATCTTTTTAATTTTTAAAATTTTTTAAAAACATTTATTTAATTTAATTTTTCTTTCTTTCTTTTATTTTTACATTATCTTTCATTTATTCATTCATTTTTATTTATTACATTTAATGTAGTTTTCTAATTTGTATTATTACCTCCACCAATGAGGTTTTGTTTTTGCCAGTGTTTATCTGTTTGTTTGTTTGTCTGTCTTTGTTCAAGATAACTCGAAAACCTATGGATGGATTTTGATGACATTTTCAGGATATGTTGGAAATGTGAACAGGAAGGACTGATTTAATTTTTGGGGTGATCGGGGTGGGGGTTGGGGGGGTCTACCTTGGTGGAGGTCTGCGCTCTCAGAGTGCTTTTCTAGTTGATTTTATTTTCTTAACAAAATCAGATGCATTTAAACTCACTACACATTGATTACAAACTTGATCCTCATGGAGAGGTGAAGTCACGCCCTTCTACTTCGGGTCCATGGGTGCTTCGCTCGCAAAAATTTGAATGGGAGTGAATTGAACTAAAGCTAAATTCTGATTCCGTTTGACAAGTGTTCTGAAATTCACTAATGGGGAAATTTAAGGTCCCCATTAGACATGGAAAACGAGTAAGCATGTGTGTGATCTGTTTACTTTAACCATGGATATAAGACGACTGAGCGTCAGCAAATGAAGATGTAGAAACAACATCTGTCTGTTAGTATCAATTTTGATAAATTGTCAGGATGTTGTTTTTCGTGTGGAAGAGGCTGTATTTAGTTTTTTTTTCTGATTGGCATTTATAGAAATAGTTTGGGGTGTTAAAAAAGAAAAAAAAAAAAAAAGTAGCCCATTACATGAATTATGCTCATATTGGCTGATTCTGCACGACTTTGGCAGCGTTCAGTGGTTGTGTAGAGAGATATGTGTGTAGCTGCGAAAAGTTTTTAATTTCACAAAAGTGCTGCTGATGGTTATTTACTCCAACAGAGAAGAAGAAGAAATAGTTTTGTCATGTAATGATAACATTTAGGTTGATTTAAATGCATTGGAGATTCAGATTGTGAAGCAGGGTGTTAGAGTTGAAATGTTGGAATCTGTCTGTCCAAGTGTCCACATGTCCAAGTGTCCTTGGACAAAGACACTGAACCCTTAGTCTCCCAGTAGGACTGACAGAACCTTAGAACCTACTGGTGTATGAGTGTGTGTGAATGGGTGAATGTGAGGCTAATGTAAAGAGCTTTAAACAACTATAGAAGTGAAGAACATTTAACATTTACATGTGACTTGTCGACTCCTCCAAAGTTAAGTCGACTTTTGCGAAGAGAGTCGATATTTCTGTTAATGCCCTGATCAGTTTTCCTCTGGTTCCACCCTCTAGACTGGACTAAAACATTTAGGGTTTTTTTGCAGACATTCTGGGCGGCACGGTGGTGCAGTGGTTAGCACGGTGGTGCAGTGGTTAGCACGGTGGTGCAGTGGTTAGCACGGTGGTGCAGTGGTTAGCACGGTGGTGCAGTGGTTAGCACGGTGGTGCAGTGGTTAGCACGGTGGTGCAGTGGTTAGCACGGTGGTGCAGTGGTTAGCGCGGTGGTGCAGTGGTTAGCACGGTGGTGCAGTGGTTAGCACGGTGGTGCAGTGGTTAGCACTCGTGCCTCACAGCAAGAAGGACCCTGGTTCGAATCCCGTCCCGAATCCCGTGTGGAGTTTGCATGTCCTCCCCGTGTCTGCGTGGGTTTTTGCCGGGCACTCCGGTTTCCTCCCACCATCCAAACACATGCACTGATAGGTTAATTGGTTAATCTAAAATTGTCCATAGGTGTGAATGTGAGAGTGATTGTTTGTCTATATATGTTCAGCCCTGAGATGAACTGGCGTCTCATACAGGGTGTACCCCGCCTTCACCCATTGTAGCTGGATTAGGCCCCCAGTGACCCCCATGACCCTAGTGAGGATAAAGCGGGTTCAGATAATGAATGAATGAATGCAGACATTCTATGTGTGTGATATGGGATCGTGAAGATGTTTTTAAGCAATATGGTAAAAAAAAGTAAAATAAAATAAAAAAAACCCTCCAAAAACAGATCACCCACCTTTAACACACTTGGCTAAAGATTGAAATGATTTGACCAGAGATGTGCAGTATTATCAAGAGATGATTTAAGCCAAAAATGTATTTTAATAGGGTAACGGTATCAATGTCACCTGACATTTCCTGCAAATGACTTGTCTGCAGTGTGGACGAACACTGGCTAATGCAGCAGGTCAACGCCTGTGCCAGAAAAGGATGTAAATATTAGTGCAATATATTGTCTGAGCCACTACGTTAATCTCCCATTACTACTTATACATAGAGAATCTAATAACGACTGAACAGTTAAATTATTAAACCAAACCCACTTAAAAAAGTAAGGCGACAGGTCATTAATATTAACATAAAAGCACAAGTGTGACATATATTCTTTCTTCTCTTCTTTACTGATCAAGGGAATTCTATATGGAAGCTGTGTCTTGTCGGAAAAAAAGGCTGAATATAAAAAGCTATTCCCATTTTGTACAGAAATAGGGCATTTTAAACATAAGAGAGTGCCACTGCAAACAGTGCCTTCACTTAATCTACACACAGCTAAGTTGCAGACACAGAGGGAATACCGCATGGACAAAAATAGTCAATAGTCTGAAACAGTTACTTGAATAAAATACCCTACTCCCTTTTTTTTCTTTTTCTTTTTTTTTTTAAGTTTCACCCTCCCTCAGTCTAAGAACAGATCTAGTCCTTGTTAGTAGGAAAGTCAGTACAATACAATAATGTACTTAGCATCTCTGTGTGTAGAGTGACTGCTGTACAGACTGTTAGCAAAGTGGAACAGATTGCAGAATCACATATGACTCAAAATGTCCATCTGCCCTTATTATGTGTGCACTGGCTTTTTTCACCCCCCTTTTTTTCTGCTGTTTTCAGCATTATGCATAAAGCACACTCACATAATTCCCTCTACTTCAGGTAGTTTACCCCCCCCCCCCCAAAAAAAATAAAAAATAAAATAAAATAAAAGAGAAAAAATGGGAGCTGAGGGTTTGGTCAAAAAAAAAAGAGTTTGTCCCAGTGATGTTGCAATTCATTGAAAAATATTTGTAATGATATTCGGGTTGTTTGAGATAAACATTAAAATAACCTGGTAAAGACATTTTATTAACTGAATGTTCATGAAGGTGTCGTACATCGTGGTCAGTGTCTTATGGTCTGGAGGGAGCAAGACAGGAAATAAAGGTGGGACACACATTAGATTTGATTTGATTTGATTTGAATGATTTATTTCGAACATGTGCAATAATAATAATAATAATAATAATGACATGTCCGAAAAGGAGTAGTATGAAGCATAAGCTTATTTAATTCTACCCCTTCTTCACTTCCCCAATAACCTAAATTCATCTTATAGTAATATATTGCATAGTACAAAAATGATGATAAATAAAACAATAACAATAATAACAATAATCAATAACTGAAGTACTAAACATAGACATATATATACAAAAAAAAAACTAAAAACAAATGAGCAGATAGGAAAGTAGGTAACAAATAGTTTTTTTTGTTGTTTATTGTTTTCTTTTTTCCTCCCTTCCTTCTTCTTCTTTTCCCTTTTTTCTTCTTCCCTTTTTTTCTTTCCTTTTTCTAAGTTGTCTGCATTTTGCTCTTATTTTTTATTTTATTTATTTTATTTTTCTATTCATTCACTTATTTTATTCATGTATTTATTTATTTATTTATTTATAAAGATGATGAGCGTCTCCTGGTGTTTTTGCTTCCATGGAAACTGGGTTCAAATGTCTCTTTCTATATGTATATATATATATATATATATATATATATATATATATATATACATTTTGTAGAATATTCTATTGCATTTCTCTGAATCTGTTCCATACAGAAGTTCTTAAAGATAAAAGTAGAGTTTCTTCCCATACATCTGTATCTATCTTTATATAAATGATCTTTTTAATAAAGTCTTACCATGAATTCTTATTATTTCTAACCTTAAGATGAGAACATTATATCCATGACGACACACACACACGTATGTGCGGGCGGAGGCAGTTAAACACACATGCTAACGGCCTGGTGTACAACAGGTAATTATTTGCAGAGAATAGAGTGCGTGGGGTGCAAATTGCATTGTGGAACAGCTCTGCGGGACTGAAAGATGTCAATTGAAGAGGTTGCCATTTTTTCTGTACGCTGCATCCATTGTTCTCCGTAGTGAATTGCAGGGGCCAGTGTCATTGTATTTACATGTTAGGATGTGGGTGTATTTGTTTGTCGCTGCCAGAGGACAATTTGCCCCCTCGCTGGAGATCACTCGCTGTGCACAAACTGCCAGTAAATGGGAACATGAGTTTTGCAATAATTCTAACCCCTCTTGAGAGACACACTGAGGTATGCAGAGCGCCTGTCGCCTCCTGTCATAACCCTCCAAACAGCAGGTAAAGCAGAAAAAAAAAAAAGGAAAGAAACAACACCTGCCTGTCAAAAGTCTTTTCACTCTCCTAATTGTTGTGTGTGTACGTTCAGAGGATTACTGGTTTAATTTAGCTTTATAATGGCTGCTCATTGTTCTCACTTATTGTTTCCTTGCTCGATTTGTTTTGTTTGTGTTCACACTAAAACAACACAAATGTTCTTTTGTCATGCCAACCAAGCGATTTGTGTTCAAGGCAATTGGATTTAATTTAATTTAAGGAGAGAATCGAGGTAGAGCAGGAGCAGGAGCAGAGGAAACAGAGACGGAGGATCACCTGTGGTTGTAGAAAAATTAACACCTTCAATACTGTATTTTTCAGACTACAGTGGTACCTCTACTTACAAAAGACCCAGCTAACAAATAATCCAAGTAACCAAAAATCTTTACCTCCATTTTTTTTGTCTCTGAAAATTAAAGAAAATTCTATTCATGAAACAAAACCAAAACCTGGACATAAATACTACGTCCATGCTTCCATGTAACGACATAATGTACTGTATGTTCCCTCCCATTGGCTATGAAGGAGCTACCCATGATGCTTTTCATGAGCCTTTGACCCTCATTCATCATGAGTTCTAATCGTCCACGTGTAAAGGACAGAGACACTGCTG